>QJNU01000656.1:12397-24936 GCA_004154915.1 Monosporascus ibericus
CCCCCCCCCCCCCCCCCCCCCCCCCCCCCCCCCCCCCCCCCCCCCCCCCCCCCCCCCCCCCCCCCCCCCCCCCCCCCCCCCCTTTAGAGTTACTCTTCTCGTCGATTTCGATCTCGAGAGGGGATCGGCTTTAATATCGTCGCAGCGAAGGGAAAGCCACGTTCGGTTGCACCCTATGTCGTCTTCTGGTCGCTGTCAGAACAGCTGGGCCGGGTCAGAAAGAGGTACTCGAAGCACAGCCAAGACATGCCTCTTCGGTCGACAATAACTGAAAACAACGACAATATGCTCAACAAAAAGACGGCATCAAGTGACGCTTGTCTTCGATAGCAGAAGAGTATCGGCGAAGACTGGCCAGAGCTGGTAATAAAAAGGAAAGAGAGGAAATCTACATTTTTTCGCCGAAGCAGTGAATAGAACCCTATTCAATCTAGAGCAATGACGAGATTGTTGAAAGTCTGACCCAGTCTCCAGTCGGTCTTCCATTTACCGTCTAGCGTGTGGCATACGGGGCACGCGGAAGGATTCATACACAGCCAGAGAGCGACACTGAGCTATCTCTACGTACCTATATAAATCCAATAATCAACCATTTAGAGAACGGTGTGACCTGACCTGTAACTTCACGTCGAAGATCGTACGTTGATGAAGTAATTGGTAGGCGGGCCAACGGCATCCTCATATCGGTAATGCTGACACTTCACGTACGGTATCGTAGGGCTTCGCCTCCTTCTCACGGGACTTGTTTGCGTTTCTATTATGTATGGTGTCTCTTGCTACTAGTACTGTATGAATCGAATCCAGGCAACCAGGCAGTCCCCAATCTCAGCTGAAATTGGGCCGAATGAAGGATGAGACACTCTACATTCATACAGTACGAATCCAGGTCATTAAGGGAACTCTAATACGTGGCTCGGCGCCGGCGAATCCCCCTCTGAGGAATAGTGCCTGGTCTCAGCGCCTCTCCCGCGCCAGTTAAACGATTCCTATCAGGACGATCTCAGTATCATCAAGCAACAGGGCCAGTCCCATCACAGCATCCATTCCCTTTCTAGCCTGGCTTATATCAACCGAGTCTTGCAACCCCCAACAGCGGATGCTGAACAGAAACAGAAACAGGAAGATGAAATCAATCCATGACCTTCCTGTTTCACGCTGGGAATAGACGATGCGAAGAGTGAGTGCGCTAGAGCAGCCGGCAAAACTCTCAGCGGCTCATTCTGCTTGCATGCAATATGAACACTCCCCTTCCTATGAAGGTATTTATACATGCTGTGGTCCCCACTGAGATGGGCAGGTTAGGTCATTGAGACAACTCTTGGCCCAGTCCCTGTGATTATAAACATAAAGAAACCACCTACAGGATGGGAGAGGGGTGCAAGTCCAGCCATGCGGACAGGCATAGAGAAAACGGCTGTTATTCGCTGTCGTCAAAGTCTTTTTCTCTGTATTATTGTTTCTTCTTCGCTGCGGACGGGATCTCCTTCTCGAACATTCAAGGCGCTGAGATACTGTGGTCGGCACATTCCATCGTCCATTGCCCAATCCGAGCCATCACACTATTCTTCGCCTGCATTCCGCCCACGTCCGGCTGCCCCTCATGCCCTTTCTGAAAGTGACTCTCTCTGCCATGGTTGTCCGCGGAAGGTAAAGTTCAATAAGCTGAGAGCTGGCTGAATTCCAGCCGGACGGCAGACAGACATCTACAGTGCCATACAGCCCACAATGCCGTCGCGATTTTCGGGAACAAGGACAGTTTGGTGAGTTAGGTCTTGAACCTAACAACAACAGCACTCGCAGGGCCTGCCCGCCTATGCACGTCTTGCAGTAGCTCGGCGATCCCTCGACGCAGAGTTGGGATCTGACTGGCTACTTTAGCCTTCCATTGCATATTCTCGTTGGTCACTTGGAAACTGTCAAAGGGGCACAGAATGGTGAAAGATGAGGGGTCCGGGAAGGGTCATCCGTATCTCTTATCTCACATCGTGCGGTGACTGACACGCCGTCACTGCGGCAGCATTGGCATACCTACGCCATTTTCATTTCGGAAAATCATGCCATCACAAGGCCCCCCCGCTAAGTGCCTACATAATTATCGGGTAGGTATGTAATCAGAGAGGCGGGAGTACAGCTCCTCGGAAGTTTGTATTGGGTTATACATCGAACACGCCATTGCGTTTCGCTTCAACAAGTCGGGTTTCTTCCCCTCTTTCGAACATACCTGTTTCTCGCCTATTTGACAGTTGTCAAGCAAGCTAGAAACGTGCTCATGATTTGATACGAATCTAATGGCAAATCACTCAAGTTCACACATCAAATAGATCCCCCCAGGCGGACTAGATTGCCTAACGCTTCTTTAGGTTTACTCCGACAGCCAAATAGGTAGGCCCTAGAAGCCCTGCTCGGAAGACCCAGTCAAACAAACTCCAGCCAATCTCCACATATCACAAGGGATCAAAGTCCGTCACTCTCTGATTATATAATCGGCCTGCACAGTGCCAGCGTGATGGAGGATGGGGCCGGATACTTTGCATCAGAAACTTTGCTGGTTCTCAAAAACCACGAACCGAAACACGTCACGGCCATGATGCGAAACATACAGTATCCATTATGAAGGAGTTGACTACGGGACGTCAAACTCGCCTCGCCCCATCTCTCACATTAATAGCGTTTCTAGATTGGGACCAAGGCAAAGGAGCGTCACGTAATTCTTCTCAGAAGTGGCAAAGTCCTAGCAATTGGCGTCAGTGCCCTCCTCACACGCCCGAGGGTTACAGTGCGCCCGTACTGCGCCGTCTGCAAACAACTTCCCAGCCCTGCTGCCAGCGTACTGCCGAGTGTGCTCTCTCATGTGCCGAATGAAATCATTGCTACCGCACTCAGTAATCCGCAGCTTCTTGCCCACCTGATTAAGTATACAACGGTATGCAGATGAGTACAACGGTGACTGCATCAGCAGGACCACCACAGCGAACACTAATAAATACCTAGTACGTATATACTACCCAGTTATGTACGTAACGGGGAACCCAACAATATCTTGGAAGTACATGAGGCCACAACACTCTCACTACAAGCCATATCGGATAAGACGTACCGCTTCTGTAGTAAGCGAAAGCACAGAGCTTAAAAACGTCCTGTCTTTCACCGCGCAGCTGCTAGGTTGCTTGCTTCGAAGCCTGACGAAAATGTAAGCCTACGTGAGAACGACGCTTCATATACTATAGTCCTCCATATGAAGCTGTTGTCCTTCATGTGCATCTGGAAATCTAGTGCTACTATAGCGAGAACCCTACGATATACCGATGTGGGCACGCAAAAAGTCCAAGGAGGAGGGACAGCTGGTGATAAGCAATAGATGGACAAACAGCTTATACATCTGTATTTCATCTATATACTAAACTCAGCAGCAATAACACGCCCAGCAGGCTGTTAACTAGCGAGCTTTCGCCGATTCACATACAGTAGGCCAGCGAAGCCGGAGCCTGACTACCCACAGTAGTCTGCGCCCCCAACCTAATCCCGCGGATCACCGCAGCGAGCATCGGGTGCTCCCGCAAGTGTGCCCTTCATCGCCGTAGTCTAGACACACGGAGGATTGATCGCCGTCGGGTGTGGCAATCATACCTACGAGACAATAGAAGAGGTTCTCGTCCGGCCGTCGTCAAATGACGGTATAATCCGCAGTCGGGTTCCACAAGTTTGCCGCGTGATCTGCAATGGATGATAAATAACAGGCACGCAAGCTGGAGACTTCGGGAACTTGGATCGAGCTGTATGACATCCGTGTCTTTGCAATGGTAGATAGTCCCTTTCCGACTAACGAAAACCTCTGGCAGGAAGGAATATTTGAAGTGTATGACAAACCCGGAAGTCTACTACCACAGATGATTGAACACCAAATGTAGGGCTGATGTGGCTTCTATTTTGATATGTTGAAACGCTCTTCCCGACATCTATAAAACCGCGAAGAGTTCACAGATCGTGCCCTTTCGCCTCTTAACACCCATAGCAGCTAGCCATGCGCAACCCACCCATTCCTGACCAATACTTCATGCCGAAGCGCATGCACTAAAGCCAATGCCCAAAACGCCCGGAGATACCATCCTATGCAAAGTTCTATCGGGGTATTTCTCTCTTCCCTTGCCCTGTCATCTATCTAGATACCACGGTTGAAAACGACCAAGCCGCCGTCTCCGCCACGGCCGTGGAAGTCCTGCTCGAGGCTCTCGGCGCTGATCTTCTGGCGCTGCGGGAAGGCCGCGAGGGCGAACGGCAGCGCGACGAAGCTCATGGCGAGGATGAGGCCGAGGTTGACGGGCGTGGTGTAGCGGGGGTTGCGGCGCAGCCATTCGGTGCGCTGCAGGCGCACGAGGATCAGCGGCGGCACCACCATGATGGGGCTGCTGTTGAAGACGCGGCTGAGGGCCGTCTCTCCGACGGCGAGCGTCGCCGCCTTGCGGCTCTTGCCGAGGCTCGGCACGTCCGCCTCGGCGCGCCCCACGGCCGCCAGCTCCGCCTTGTCTTTTTCGGAAAGGACCGGGTACACGTCGATGCCTGTGCGCATCTCCTCGCCACGCATCAGGAGCACGTTGAGCGCGCCCGCCGACGCCACCGCCGCGAACGGTACGAGCCGGCCAAGCGTCGTCCGCGCGCTGGGCGAGAAGCGCTTGAGCCGCGGCACCAGCGAGTTCAGGCCCACTGCTACTGAGCATGACGCGCCGACGGCGAGGAAGTAGGACTGCGCCATCTTGGAGTAGGAGAGCGGGGTGGATTTGTTGGCGTTTGCGTTGTTGATCGCTACGTTCAGGGACTGGTTAACTACCTGCCAGAAGATCGTGCCTCTCGTCTGTTGCGCGGCTCGTCAGTTCTTTGCCCCAGACTCAGATTCCACTCGTAAGCAAGGGAAAGCGGTAGACTCGACGCACCCCGAGACCCGGCGTAAGCATTCCGACTGTGACCACCAAGTTCGAGAAGACGAAACAGGACATCCGGAAGGGTAAGAGGACAGGCTTTCCGGTATCTTGTAAATTTTGATCAGCTCCAAACCCCAGACCTTAGAGGAGCGCAGGACGTCGGGAGCCGGGGGATAGCGTGCCTTCATACCAGGATGCAACGTTGAGTCGACGATCTTCTTTGCCTTCCACAGGTCCGGCGTCATCTGTTTGATTTCCCCTTTCTTATAGGCCACCACCAGTTGCTTCGCATGCTCGAGGCCATGTTTACCGGCGAAGAGGGTCCTATTGAGGGACAAGCACATGTCAGCCGAGCTTCTCGGCCCGTCCACTATGTCGTAGCTAGCCAACGCAGTGTGTAGAGTTCCCTTAAGGGCACTCTACAACGGTTGGACTGGGAAGCCACAACAGATTACTGAAACTCACCTCGGATCCGTAATGGTGGCCGTCTGCTTTACGCGACCCCAGTAGGTGCTAAGATCATACTGCGACTCGGGCAGCTCCCGGTGGCCTGGCAGCGAGGACGACATTATTCACTACCTCTCTCTATCCCTAACCTCTCCCTGCCGGGGCTACTTCAACCGGGGCCACGGCAACGAACGAGCGCAAAAGATGAGGGTGGAAGAGAAGGCTAGCCGTGAAGGAAGCCAGAGTCGCAAAGATGAACTTGAATTAGAGGGTTTGCGATTGGTACCTCCCAGGTAGTTTTGATCGGCTTATTAGTCGCTGTAAACCAGTAAATTCGTGATGTGGGCCGGTATCGGCTTCTCCATTCAGGGTCCCTAACTTACCGAAACTGGCAAGGAAACGCTGTCATACATCGCGGACCCACACCAGCCAAAATGGATATCGCTTACAAGCGGAAGTAAAATAACCAATAGAGATTCGTGCCCCATAGTTTGTACCTTTGAGCTAGATGGAAAAGTAGAGGGATTGCCTTCCGGATGACATGGAAGTACATTGCGCGAAACGACAGATATCTGGGTAGGCTTGCCCCGCATTATCCCCACTGACTACAAAACCCGCGTGCCACTGCATGCAACTTCGGGATTCCTGCAAGAGCCAAAGCGATGCCGTCTGTGTTTGCAAACAACCCCGTCCCCTCAGAGAAGGGATACGAACTCGATAACAGCAATCTGGTAGATGGAAAAGGCAAAAGAGATAGCAGCAAAAATAAACATTTTATAGGCCTCCTGCAACTTGGGGCTTCAGTATATCATTATATCCGACTAGAGAAAAGGGGGTTTGACTCAAGTGGTGGCAGTCCCTCTCGAAGGTGAATGTTATTGGATTCAATTATATCCAGCGGACTATCCACTCGTTCCGCAACAAATTCGAGCGAGGCTTTGAGTGCTATTTTGGAGTTGTGTTCGGCTACTTGCGAGCCCATGGGCTTGGCTTTAGCGGAGTTGTGTCCGGGATGTCGCATCACGAAGGATGCCGAGAATTCCGGCTTTACGGGCTCGAGACTAGTTACCGACATACCCCTGCCTCGAGAATTTGTAATATTCATGGTAGATCATTGGTGATGAAGTTTCCCAGAAATAGCGTACAGCACTACGTACTGCTAATTCGTCCATAGCCTTTGTTGTAGGGTCCGTCGAGTCAACGGCTGGATTGGGTACCTAATATCAATTCCGTCCTGTAAAACAAAGAACTGGCGCTGCATATATAGTCGACGCCCAGATCTTCCAGCACATATGAACGAGGAGCTAACGGTTGACGGCCCATGTATAATCACAGGGAAAGTACTCAGCAGCCACCCCCTGTCGAGCCTAGGGGAGTCACTTTTATGTACGCATCTCCGAATCAAGTCTCACAAGCGTCATTCGGTTGACCCACACAAAATAACCGGCCAACTGGTTATCAGGCACTTTGGCGGAGTGGTTAACGCGATGCCCTGCTATTCCCCTGGTATAGTGTAGGCATTTCCTTAGGGAGCGCAGGTTCGAATCCTGCAGGTGTCGCTCCTTCGTTTTTGTAACTTTTTCCTACTGTGCGAATAGTTAAGATGCCCTCCCTGTGGCTAAGCCTTCCCTTCGTATCTACTGTATTAGTTAGCAACAGCTTTAATACTTATTTATGTAGCTAGTAGTAAACAGGTATGAATGAACTGTTTAAGTTGTTGATTATTCAATAGACGGCCTCAAGGCGTCATTACAACAAATTCTTGTAACTACGCCAAGCCTTATTTTTATTCGCTCAATCTAACCCAATCAGCTTCCTTTAATAGAGAACCTATAGCCCTTTAGAGCTCTTGGCGGCTAGCCTTTTCCGTTTTAAGGCAACGCGCGGTGCAAGCAGTGACATAAAATTGTTAGTACTGACGCCATGTGGCCGTCTAGCAGATAAGGGTTGCGTTCGATAAAATTAGGTGGATATTAAGTTATTATTTACTATTTCTATTAGGCTGTTAAAAGTCCGCAATAAACTACTAGGTAATTACCGATAAATAAGATGTAATACTATTAGTGTTCTTAAGTGATATCTTAATCATTTTTAGCAACTTTTTATCGTACAGCTTATCGGTCTTATCACACGTTCCGTCGATACTTATCGAAGTCTCTTTCGACATGCTTGTCCTATGGCCGGGCGAAGCAAGCAATCCACGAACAACATGCCTGGCCCATTAGGATCAAGCTCATCCGTCAAATCGGAGTCGGTATGTTCTGCCGAGATGGCGGAGGAAGACGCCTGGCCGGATATGGATCGTGAACCCGAGCCGGCGGCGGAATCAGACGCTGACATAGCGCTGGTCGCGTCGGATGTCGTCCTGCCGACCGCGCGTCGATCGACGACGTCTCGGGAAGCTCGCCATCAGGCGGTGCCGACGGGCGCTACGCCACGATGCGAGCTCTGCAAAAAGCAGAAAAAGAGGGTAAGCAAGCTGGCCTTACAGCAAGGGCCCCATGCGTATGCAGTAAAATAATTAGGTGAATTAACGGCCTCGTTTAACCTAGTGCACCTTCTCGAACCCGTCTGGGAAGTGCGACAAATGCTACAAGCGGGGTTACGAGTGCCGCATCGTCGACGTCGTGCAGGCTCGCGCTTATATGGCGCGCCCGAGGAAATCGGTACCTGGGCAAGCCGAGTCTAGAGGCGCCCTCCAGGTTCTGAAATGCGACTCATGTCGTGAGAACAACACAACCGTGCGTTTCTCCCACGTCGGCTCCCTTTGCTCATGTCGCTAAACCTTTCATAGTGCCTACCTGACAAGAGAGTATGGCCGGCTAAGTGCTCAGAATGCCTTCGGAACAGTCTGCCGTGCTGCCCACCGGCATTAACCAAAACAAGTGAATCTGAACAGGTGCTCCCTCAGTATCATACCGGAGGCTTCTTGGTACCTATTTCCTCCGACGAGTCGGAGTCCTCGGACAGCGACTCGGATGCGTCCATCCCCGCTGTCTTGCCCGCCCGGAAGAGAAAGCGACAAGAAGACAGCAGGGCGGATGCCCGGACCGAGATCGCACACCTCCAGGATACGATCGCCTGCATGGAGGACGAGTACCAAGAGATTATAAGAGACATGCAAGACAACCATGAACAGGAACTGGGCGCCCTCAGGGCCAAGTACGAACAGGCTGTGAACGATCTCGCTAACGCTAATAGAAAGCACGAGCGGAGGCTGGATGACATGATATACATAATGAAGAACAACGAGAAGAGGGCAGATGAGATCATACAAGCCCTCAAAAATAAGTGAGGAGACTCAGCTAGAGGAAAATTATGGTTCCTGCCCAAGTGCCTACTGTCAGGTGCTAAAGTTGGTATACGGTGGAACCTTTTTAGACAGGGCTCTTACGGCTATCTATAGGGGGCTTCTCCCATTAGATATTTAGGAAGGACCGGCGTTAATGGTCGTCTCTATTGCTACCTAACAGCTAGTTTCCTGCCTTTCACTCTGTACTACCATTCCCTTGGACACCTACCCATACTCATCTACTGCAACTAGGAATAGTTTTGAACCGAGGATCAACATCCCCTAGCCTCAAGACAGTCGCCACAAAAGAATGCCGTCACTGGGCGTGCACAGTTGGAGCTATCGATAACATGCGGACAGCTGTTAAAATAGCTAGATATTTCGAGATAAACCACTAGGTCCACGTCTCTACCGGAAGTCGCGTAATTATTCGAGCTAAATTATCAGAAATGTCGAGTGCGTCGTCGTATATGCCATTAGGAGCCGGCGCAGTGCGGAATTACTGATCGGGGCGATAGATGCTACTGAACCTTGGCAGTTACCATCCATGTCTGCTATCTAACTTGTCATTTAAATACTGTGTATGGTAACCTTCCTTGACCGTTCTCTTGTACACCCTGCCTCAGCTCTGTGTAGTTGCCTCCGGCAGCCGATAAATCGGGGACTGTCTTCAAGGAGCGTGCCGTCTCCACGAGAGGGTTGACTAATACTGTAACGTCAAACATTAAAGAGGTCTGACACCCACATATAAAAATAGCGAAATGTGCAATATTGAGGAGGATATCGACATGGCGATAGACAAATACTATAAATCGTACTGTTAGTATCTCATTACAAACTAGACTACTGACTACGTACACCAGAGAACAGCCGGAAAGCATACGCCATGGACCGATACATAATAACCATCTGCAAAAAGCACGAATTCGGACCTGGAAAATGGATTTTGAGTATAAGACAGTTTCCCGTAATTCACCCCAGCCTGACTTGAAACACCACAAATGACTAGGAAGAAATTGCAAGTATTCACCCAGGCTATGTATACAGGATCGAAAGGACCGTGACCTATGCTTCTCGAATTCGGAGAGAGATGTTCTATAAGTAGAACTGCTGCTGTGACTGTCCGGGAGGGCCCTGTGGGAGGAACTCGAAGTTCATATCCGCAACGTTGTAAAACGGGTCGGGCGATTCTAAGCGGGTTCCATGTCAGTTCCGCCACAAGCACAGACGCATAGAGAGGGAGATGTCATCCAAGACATGAAACAAGACCTACCCCAGAAGATAGAATCATACAGGTCCATAGGCGCCAGCGTCGCAGGATCAACCGCACCGAAGTCCGGGATGCCGACCTGTTGCGGCTGCATCGAGTTCTGGAACGAGATCGGGCTATAGTCGAAGAAGGAAGACGTCAGTATTGCGTCAATCCAGTACACTCACATACATAATGCCGGCGGATTTGCCTGTCTTCATTTTTCAGGACATACGTTGATGATGACGAGAAGTCCGCGAGCCCGTTCCCGTTCTGCAGCTCCGCCATGGCGAGGGCGGCGTCCTGGTGCCTATCGTAGCCCGACTGCGGGCCGCGGTACTGCTGCTGCTGCTGCGGGACGCCGACGTTGGCAGCGAAGTTCTGTTGCGGCAGCAGCGCTGTTCCGACGGGGGTGCGGGTGCCGGAGGCGGAAGCGGAAGTCTCGCTGCGCAGGCCGGACGCGACGCCGTGGAGAGTGCCATAGTCGTAGATGTTGCGCAGCGCGGTGAGTGCACGGGAGAGGGGGCCCGAGAGCTCGATGTCGCGGTCGCTCTTGCGGATGTAGGCCGGGGACGGGCTGCTGCGCTCCTTGGCGGCGGTGGCCGACAGGGCGGCGATGAGGTCCCCGTGCAGGCCGCGGATCTCGAGGTCCTGCTTCGTCTCGCAGAGGATCCCCAACAACACGGCCGATGACAGGCCGTGGTACGTGAATGCCCAGCTGCGCGTCGGGATGTTGGATATCTGGTGCATCGCCAGGAACATGCGCACCGTCTCCGTCAGGTTATCCTTGCACTTGTCGGCGAGGGCTTGCTTCTCGGACGCGTGCAGGTGCGTGCAGTCCCGGCGCAGGGACGGCCGGCAGCAGACCGAGACGACGAAGGAGGTGTGCAGGCGGATTGCGAAATGTTGCAGCCTGTCGACTACGGTCTTGCAGGCATCCTTGCTCCGTATCTGTGGGTACACTCGCTCTCTGAGGGACTCGACAGCACGGCAGTTGTCGAGAATAGTCTCATATGTGTACTCAGCGATAGCATCCGGGTTAAGTCGTTTTGAAATGATGTCGCAAAGATGGTACATCGCTTCCAGATACGAAAGTCCCTCCACACTTGCATTCGGGGAGGTGGGAATTGGACAGCACAGAATATTCGTCATGTTAGGCCTAGAAGGGGTAAGCACAAGTTCAGCAGAGAGGCACACTCCGGATCCCATACCGGTCAAATGATAAGGAGGTTAAAGTATCGTGCCATTGACATGTCCACCTTAAAAGATTAGTCTATTGAGAGTATTTGAAGGGCGTAAGGCGTGATACCATAATTTGCGGCGCGCAAAGTTCTTCAAGGACGTCTCCGGCGTTGTGGTCTCATCGTTGGTTCTCGTGCGGTGAAGACCGAGGGATTGCGCCAAGCGGCATGTCATGCCAATTAGCGCCCACGAAGCTTCTGCTTTCATGTCGTTCAGGAGGACGAAGGCCACGATGAGCAGGGCCTGGATGGAGTCTAAATTGGGGCTATAGGAGAATTCGTAAGTACGCCAAAGCTGAAACGTACAATACAATCCGAGCTGAAGCTTACCGGAGTAGGAAGTTCCCTTGTCTAAGGAAATGGAAAGAGATTTGGACATATCGCTGGGAGTCCCGTGTTCGGACGTGATACGGTGAGTCATGATACTGTGAACCGACAGCCAAAACGGCGAAGAGCACAGCCAGCCAGGATGCTGCGACGGGACGAGCTGGCTTCTCACGCTCTCTTGCCTTTTTGGCGCGCTCCTCAAGATAGATCATGATACGAGACTCTAAGTCGTCAATATCCAGGACGAACCCCCAGAATGGATGCGTTATCTCCTTGTAGGCTCGGAACAGTCTAGTGCAAATGACGTTAGTGCCGAATCTCTCTATACCCTCACACAGCACCAGGTTGGGCAGCGCATGCTCACTTCATCACCTCCCTATCTGACGGGAGCTCCAAGAAGATATCCTGCGTCATGCGCTCGAGATGCCTCGATGACATGAGCGGAAATGGGGCCGAGTTCTCGAGCCCGAAGATGGGACGCATGTCACGGCGAATATCCACGCCGTCTTTCGTCTCTATGGGGGAGGGCTGATCCCTCAGCAATGCTGGAATACTATTTTGTCCTACATAGCGTGACATCTCTAAGGGCTCGGAGTCTTCTGAGGTATCTTGGTTAGCAGAAAGATAGGCGGAACTTGGTACGCGCTTTGGGCCTCACCTAGGGTGCGATGCCACCCATCAGGCTGTGGTTCCGTTCTATGCTCGCCGTCGAGACTTTCATCGGGAGAGTGAGCTCTCTTCCTCCCCTGATTGCTCTCGGCCGACAAGGCCGACTGCTTCGATGAATTAGAGCGATTGGGTTTGTAAGAGCATAGCTGCGGATGTTCCCTCTTGACGCAATTCTCGCAGGGCTGCTTGTTGTCGCACTTTACTTTCCTTTGACGACAAGGCCAGCAAGCCGTCCCTACAAGGTTGTGATAAGCAAAATGTTTCACTAGAGGGTGGTGCCCTGAAGCTCGATGAGGGCTTGCCATTCATCAGGGTCACTAGGCACAGGATATGAATCTTGCTCACGTGTCCCCCGGGGGGAAAAAAGGGGGGGGGGGGGATTGCGGTTGAAAGCGCAA
>QJNU01000656.1:24946-40379 GCA_004154915.1 Monosporascus ibericus
CCCCCCCAATGAGCTTGAAAGAGGAATCAATTGACGTACCGTAGCGAACCTTGCGATGAGAGTGTATGATATGGCTAGCCTGTTCCGGGGTCAGATCCTCGATAGGGACCTGGTTGATGTCGGCTTCTGGTGACATTTGTGAGCACCACGCGCCTTGAGAGGTCGTTTACAAGCCACCACCGAGCGGTCGTTCCAGGCCCGCAAAAAAAAACGTGGCTGGTATCGCCCGAAACTGGAAGAGGACTAAGGTCGGCAGATGGACAGAACTTTGCGAGTATAGTCCGACTGGGGCAATGCGAGATTCCGTAGCGTAGGCAGGTTACAGGTGGATTTGAGATACCGAAAACCGAAGATGGGCTCTGATGTTAAACCTCTGAGGGAGAGCACTGGACGGGGCAAAAGAGCGAAGTCGAATCCAGAGTCGCTAGAGCGTAAAAAGAAGCTTTTGATCCCCAGACTGCCAAGTCCTCAGGCAGAAAGGCGGGCACCACACACCGAAGACTCCGGGCCCCATTAGACTATCCCAATGCGAGACGGCCAATCCCGGCTTGCGCACCCCGACACATTTGTGTGGCAATAATGGAACGGTGCAGACTGGCCCGACATGGTTTAGTAATACCACATTGCATTATGTACGGGCTGGTGGCGTCCGAATGCCATAGAAATTGAAGTAAGAAATTTCGAGTTGGATTATCGGCGGTGTCTAGTATTCGAGAAAGGGGCTCGTACACGCAGGATCAAGACTTCGTGTTGATCCTTGCAGCCCCTCCATTGCTGTATGTAATAAATACAGTGCCCACACCTTTTAAGGAGTTGTTTACAAACAGGGAGCCACACACCTCAAGATGAGTTCCGTTAGGGATTAAACTTGAAAACCATCAAACTGCGCCTACGGCAAGGTGTTATGACATCCGTGGAGCTACCACCTGATCTTCAGTAGAGGCAGCATCAAGAAGACACTAAATAATTAGGATGGGTACGCGGCTAGACCGGTATGTGTACAAGAGGACGGGTATGTCAGTTAGGTAATTAAGCTGCTCCACTTACCACTTGAGATCACCAATCGTTCCATTCAAAGAAATCTGCATTGTATGCGTACAAAGCCGCATTTATACTGCCGAACAACATCTGCCCTCTCAGACTCAGTGTTACGAGCCGTGGGCTATGCCATCAATCGACAAAGTTAGTGATGGCTGCCCACCACACCATCAGGGGAGTCGGTGCTAAAAGCCACCGCTACATCCTCATCCTCACTACTGATATCGCTCTCGTTATAGTCCACAGAAGCCAGATGAGCCTCGGGGACAAAGCGTTGCGGATGCCACGAGTCGTATCGCGCCACGAAGTGGGGACGTTTCTCTGTGTGTAAGTACGGCGGTATGAAAGATACATGTTTGCTTGTCAGAATGCGTAGGCGGCATAGCTCTCTATCAGCAGCCTGAGGTGTTTGCTCTGAATCTAGCTCTGGTTGGGACTGACGCGGTTGGCGATGATGGAATGCCTTCGCAAATCTCTCAACAAGCTCGCGCACCACCGGCCGCTCGTCCCTGATTCCTCGAAGCCGTCGTAAATACGGCGTTATGGGCGCAAGCGCAACATCAAGCTGAAACGGAACTCCACGATCTGCAGCTATCGCCATGAGCTCGCCTAAGAGCAATTCGGAGAGAATGGAGTCGGTGGTACCCCTCGTCAACAAAGGAAGATGGACGTCATCAAGACGTAGGGACATCAGGGCTGGCGGAGCCGGCAGATCCAAAATACACGCCTCGTAGCGTTGTCCAACGTCCCGCACATTCTTGAATGGTCCTATTCGGAGATGTGAAAGGACTCGAAAGTCCCCAAGCGAAAGCCTAAGACGCCTAGTGGGGCTGTTTGAAAACTTCCAAGAGCTCGAACATGCCCAGACTTGAAGGAATTCAAGGCTTTCGCTTTGCTGCGCGATAGCGCGGTTGAATGAATCGCCGTTGGCTGTTGCGAAACGGTGTGTGTAAAGATCGACTGCGTGGTGAGATGTCTCACATAGAGCGAGGCGCTGGAGTGCGGCCGGCAAGGACAAAATAGCTTCAAGAGCTTCCACAGAGATGGTACACTCGGTGAGGGTGAGAGATCTGAGCTTCGTTTTATGTTTAAACTCCTCTAGAATCGCCTCATCCCACTGACCAGGAGGCCCGGATGTAGGCTGGCCAATCTTGGCGCATGATATCTCTAGCGACTGAAGCTGCGGGAGAAAGAAAATGGGACACGCGGGTGATATGTCCCAATACCGACTATGCACCCCAGACCAATGCAAGGTCACTACGGCACCTCGCGAGTCAGTATCTCTCCCAAGCCGGGGGAAGGATGCAAACTCACGAATTTCTAGTTTCTGAAGAGGCTTTTCGGCGTCGGGCGCCCGGTTATGAAGTGATGCCTGCTGGAAAGCGTTCATATAGGAGTCCATGTCATTCTTCCATTGATGGCTGCCTTTTTGCGACCGCGGCTGGCACTCATGGCTCTCCGAAACGAAGGTTCTCAAGTTTCGGAACGGGCCAAGCTTTGGCGACACTATCGGCTCGCCATAACCATACCTGCGGGTAGAAAATAACACCTCCAGATCCTGCAGATATTCACTTCGCCTTGTGCCTGGCAAGGTAATTTGTAGGAAGCGGTTGAAAGATGACCGTGTGGTGAAGACAGCAGAGGAATAGAGGCAAGCCTCAGCCATGCCCTGGAGCGTCTGGCATGTAGACGCCACTGACCGAAGTGTCTCTTTATCTTGCGAGTCATTCAAGTGACCCAATATTTGGAGAAGAAGTTCATGTGGGAGAGCGAGAAGAGACATGATCGGCAGGGAGCCTGGGCCTGAAGAAGCCCGGAATCCGAACAGGTTTCGCTTGATCGCAAAATCGGATATTGAAATTCCCGGTCTTGGCTAAAAGCGTGGGGACTATGCCGAGCGTCTTCTGTCTGCATCAAGTGAGCAAAACTTCGATGGTGTAGTTGTGGTAGTAGTGATAATACCTTGGGTAAGAATGCACCTACATGTGGATGCGTTTGAGGATGATTGCTATTGGCATTAGGTGGGGTCGACGAACACACGAAGCGCCGGCCCCCTGGTCCAGTGCGGCCTGGAAATACGTTTGTCCCAAGTGCAACGATTGATCACCATTCTGGTCCGAATTCCAATTCTAAGCAAAGGTTTAGGCTTCCTTATAAAAAGCATCGCCCTTCAATGATTGGTGGAAATGCTGTATTATACGACATCTTATGACGATATTGCAAGTATTCATTGGATGAAGCTACCCAATGGAAGACGGCGTGCTGAAAGCTATGAAGCCGTCCAGTCAACCCCCGCTTGAGATCAAATAGGCTTAATATTGCTTGCGGGGAGGCCACCAATCTCACCATAAGTAGACGCGCAGGATTCACTATCGCACACCTCTTAAGGTGGCTGTAATTACTTATTAACATCGATTAGATAGAGTTTCCGTCGGGATCGTAACTGAAAGAACTTGAAGATGGCTACAAATCTTCCTCCGTCTCTTAAAGAGTCTGTTGAGAATTCCAAGTGTGAGTACAGGCAGCTTGGCAAGAGTGGCCTCAGGATCTCTGTGCCCATTTTTGGTTGCATGAGTTTTGGCGACTCAAAGGCGCAATCATGGGCTGTGGACGAAGAGGAGGTAAGTTGCGGATGAGTAGTATATGTGAATGTCCTGTTGAAACTTACTTCCCTACTATAGGCACTTCCGCTCCTCAAGGCTGCCTACGACAGAGGACTGAACACCTGGGATACAGCCAACACATATTCGCAGGGCGCCAGTGAAATCATCGTCGGCAAGGCGCTCAAGAAGTACAATATCCCGAGAGAGAAAGTCGTGATCATGACTAAGTGCTTCTGGGGTGTCGGCGAGACATCCGATGTGCGCCATTTCATATATCGGGACGCCGTATCGCAGTCCAAGGACTACGTGAACCATTACGGCTTGTCTCGGACCGCTATATTCAACATGGTTAACGCGTCGCTGAAGCGGCTCGACACGGATTATATCGATCTGCTGCAGATCCGCCGGTTCGATTACGATACACCGATCGAGGAAACCATGAAGGCGCTCCATGACCTTGTCCAGCAAGGCAGGGTCCGCTACATCGGCGCAAGCTCCATGTGGGCCGTCAACTTTGCCCGGATGCAGTTTGTCGCGGAGAAGAACGGCTGGACTAAGCTCGTCTCGATGCAGAACCACTACAATCTGCTCTATCGTGAAGAAGAGCGGGAGATGAACCGCTTCTGCAACGACACGGGCGTTGGACTCATTCCCTGGGCCCCGCTCTGCCGCGGCCACCTGGCTAGGCCGCCCCAGGACTTCGGCAGCACCCAGCGCAGCAAGGAAGAAAAGGAGACGTCGAAGGGCGCCCATGGAACGGTTGAGCCGGACCTTACCATTATCAAGCGTGTGCAGGAGATTGCTGAGAAGAGGGACTGGAAAATGAGCCACGTCGCACTAGCTTGGATCAACAAGCGGGTGGCAAGTCCAATTATCGGATTCTCTAGTGTTGCCAGAATCGAAGAGGCCATCGAGGCTAGGGGAAAGAGACTCACGGATGAGGAGGAGAAGTATCTCGAGGAGTTGTATGAGCCCAAGGCTATCGCTGGTCATACTTAGACTTCGATTTCAATGAGATGTAGTAAATAACCTATCTGCATCAGTAACAGACTACCCCAGGAAGAATCAAGCGCATTTTTGTTTATGCTCCCCTTTTTTCTCAGTATTCATGTGAGCCACGGAGCTCCTCTCAGAACTGGTATGGTTCCAGTATTCAAGAACTGATTTGGTTGCTTCTAGGTACAGTACACACGCATACACTTATAATACGGGAAAGGGAAGTGAATAACGTATTTAGCCATAATACTATTCCGCTCCTCGCATCTGGAAACACCGAGTCAGCTGTCAGGAGATGGTGTGGCTTAACGAAGTTGTTGACAGGGGGGTTTCGTAGGTTAGCAGTACCTATGTAGGCAGTAGCTGTCAGATATAGGGGACATCAGTTGTGTTGTTGTATTCGGTTAGTTGCAGGTGCTGTTGCACTTATACAACTTTAAGTAGCTTAGCTCCGGAGTACATATGGGCCGATCAGTAGGTGACCTTTCCGTATATGGGGTGCGCTACGCACCCCCCAGCTAGCTGACAGTAGCCCCCACTATTTGCAGCTACATATGTAGCCTACACCTCCCTCCAATACTACTCCAATCACCAATACAGAAGCACGTCAACAACATCAGTCAACAGTCATTCTGAATGGAATTGGTTGATCCCCGTCTCTCGATCAGTATCAGCTGGTTGCAAGTCCGGGCTAGAATGCATTATCAAGCGAATAATACAAAACCACAATAGTCTCTGCACACAACTGACTCTTCAAGCTGCTATATTGCCGATATTACTAGGCAAACGAGGTAAAAGACCTTAGCTTAGGCTAAGCGACATCACGAGTAGATGCATCGACCGCAATAACCGCATGAGTTAGAGCACGCCGTATAGTCATCTTCAGGCTCCTCCTTCCACTGGGTGATATCATCATCGCCTAGTCTCTCTAATGCCTCGTCGGTATCTTCAATCCTTGCCGTCCACTTAGCTTTCACTTCCGGCGACAATGCATCAGCTACATCCGGCAGAGCCTTCCGAACTTCCAGCACGCCCGTTTCTCTGTGGTACAGTTCGAGTTTTTGAGATGAACCGGCATCCAGCAACGACGTTATACGGTGTATCAGCGCGGCAAGCTTAGAAAGCACTGTCTTGTTTTTTTGTTCCCACTCCTGCACATGCTCGTGAACATCGAGAACGTGAATGTCGTTGAAGACGCCATCTGCGTGATAGGCGAGAACGAACTTCGGTATCTGAGCCACCCACAGTCGCGGAAGCTCCTCGCCAATGGTGTCTTGTTCTTTCTTCCTGAAGCTTCGCGTCTTGAGATCGAAGATGCGACTTTGGTCGACTAGGCTTCCGCCGGCCTGGATTGTCACTCCCGCCTTAGACGCTGAGACCTTTGGGGATATTTGGCTGTCATCAAGCGAGGCTGCAAGTTCAGAAACTAAAACAGGAGCCTTGCCTCTTGTTGGAGCGCTTGACTTCGTGGACGCGCGATCAGTATCCTCCATATAGCCATCTGCTCCGAATCTGACTAGGAATTGAAGGCCACCAAAGCTATACCGGAGCAGGCGCTGGTGGCACGTGGACCCCTTAACGTCTGGGTCCCAAGTAGTATAGTTTTCAGGGAACGTATGGCCGAAGCCACGGACGTCGGGTATCAGCTCGGTCGGGGAGTTCTCACGCCGAATGAAGAAAACGGTTCCCTCGACCTTCTCCACCACCATCCGAAACGACTTATCCTGTCCCCTCACGAAGCGTAGGAGGTTGCCAAGGGTGCTGCTGCACGCGACGACATCGACCTTCTGCTGCCGACCGAGTTCGGGCGACGCATCAAGACCCGCAACTATGGCCGGCTCCATGGGGTGTCTCGGGTACCGAGCCGCGTTCTTGTCTCTGAAATACTCCCCCCTGTCCTCGGGCAAACGGTAAGGCTTCTGAAGTGGAGTCCATCGAGGTGGCCGGCCTGTACCCTTGTCAATGGAGTTCAGAGACCTGATATCATGGCATCATCTTACCGGGAACGAGAATGGCGGATTCGCGGCTATCAAGCCAACTATATGAGGTAACGACGGAGAATTCGGAAATCGCAGCCTTGTCTTCATAGGATACTGCTGTCGTGCTCAGGTAATCCGCTCTCAGCTCCTCGATTAAGGCGCCAAATGGGGGCGCAGGTGTAGTGGAGGGCTGCACCGGTTTCTGCCAGTTTGTGCCCGCTTTCTGGTGCGAACGGTTCGTGCGACGCCGGTCATACATGTTGCGTCGAATCAACTAGTAGTCACGGTAGACAACCCGAAACAATAGAAAATAGGTCAAGTGTGCCTTGGACATTAAATAGAAAAGGGCCTGACAGGGGGCCAACAAACTCAGCGTCTACCTAGGACTGAGTGAAATTTGCTGTGGAAGTTGTTGGTCAAGCACTGCCACTGCCAGCGCATCCTTTCTGCCTGCTTGGGAGGCTACATCTTCTGCGGCCTACCTCCCGGTGGCGAGGCAGATTGATGTGTGATAGACCAATAACGCCCTCAAACTCCAAGACAAGAACCAATGCCTCCGACTTTACGCAGATGCGTTGGTATTCGTTACCCCTCCTCCTGATCGATGTTAATGGATATGCAGAGACCCAACCAATCAGAAGGCGTTTTGTGGCGTTGTGTCAAATGCGGGAGGCCCATCATAGCGGAGCTGCCAATAAGCTGCTATAGTCATACCAACAAGAATCCCGGAGGTTCCAATGTCATTTATTAATTCGAAGTAAAGTGTGAAGTTCTCTACCACTTATTTCACTTGTGGCAGCTTCGCATTCCTAACCATCATCCTTCTTGTGTTTCATTGAAGTGAGGACGAGTTACGCTGTGCGATAAGCCTCGTCATGACGCTGATAAAAGATGTCGACGGCCGGGTAGGAAGGCTTCGGAAGTTATTCAGAGATGTGCTCGGCGGAAAGCGCAAGATCACCACTTCCGGTGATGCGAAGCTTTTCATCGAGGCCATCCAGACCCATGAGACACCCAGTGTCTGCGTGGAGAAGCTAGCGGCCAGTGCGAACGGCTTAGAAGCTGTCCGATATAGCGTCAGGGCCGACCTGTCACCTTCCTTCATCCAATCGTACACACTGGGCTTGCTCCTTCTGCTGTCGACTGATGAGGTCAAGGCCTTGGCACAAGGTCAGATGTTGGGGAACATTTTGGAGGTCATTGTCAATCCGCCGACGGTCTGGAATGCTCTTGTCAAGAGCTTCTTGGGCCATCAGATCGAAGAGCGGTACCTGACGCCTTTTGCTTGGCTCCTACACGAACTCCTTACAACCCCTTATGGTCTGGAATTCGACATAATCCATGACGCTCAGGAGGTCGTCCAGAATGGGGGGCTCTCCAAGTCTTCGGTCCACGCAACTCGCGATCTGGCATACAAGATTGAGAAAGTGCTCCAGCTGAAGACTGCGTCGCTGCCGACTAATATGTCCTTTTCCCCGGGTGGACGGCATGATAATGACTTCGCGGACTTTCGACAGATCGCCACCTATCCAACAACGGACGAATTCTTAGCTACTGAGAGGCCCTTCTACAGGAGAGCTAATGAAGTTTTCGAGGTCCCACCTGCCGAGCGCGCAGCAGTCCACTTGGACAATCAGTATCGCCTGCTTAGAGAGGACATGAATGGAGAGCTCCGAGAAGACCTACAGGTCTCGCTCGGGAGAAAGAGAGGAAAACGCTCCGCTCTGATCCTACACTCCATTGCCCCTGTCGGAATGGACCTGGGTGACGAAAAGCGCGGGAAGAAATCTTCACTTGTTGTCATATGTCAGAAGGGTCTGGAGGAATTGCGGAAGTTGCCAGAAGCTAGACGCCGTAAGTTTCTCGCGGACAACAAAAACTACCTAAAGCACCAAGCCTTCGGTGCTCTCTTCCAGCATGGTAAAATTTTTGGGTTCGCATTCGTCAACAGGAACGACAACCTGCTCTGCATGGACCCCCCTGCTGTTTGCCTCCAATTTACAGACAGTAGGACCCTGGGAAAGGCTTTGCTGGCGCTCAAGTCTCCTGACACCCTCAACTTCATGCTTGTGGATACCCCTGTTTTTGCCTACGAACCTGTTTTAAACGAACTGAAAACTATGAACGACCTTCCACTACAAGGTGTGCTCCTGAATGTCGAGGAGTCATCCGAGACTTACGAGAACTCGAACAAGCTGGAGCTACCTAGCGGTCTACGGACTCTTGTGTCCCGGCTTGGTTCGGCTCCAATGACTGCCGGAGGAGCCCGCCTCGATAGAACAAATGCGAGAATGGACTCTTCACAACTCGAATCTCTTCTTGGCGCACTCGAACATCGATTAAGTGTCATCCAGGGGCCGCCCGGTAAGTTGTTCGTATGCATAAAAGCCAATCGCTGTTAACAGATATTGGGTCAGGCACCGGAAAGTCCTTTACCGGAGCTCATATTGTCGAGTGTCTGTACTCCAATTCCAAGCAGAGAGTCATGGTAATCGCATACACCAACCATGCGCTAGATCAGTTCTTGGAAGAATTGATGGATGCTGGCATCCGTGAAGACACCATGGTCAGACTGGGTTCCAAGTATACAGACCGGACTGCCAGTTTATTGATACCGCGGCATTTCAATGGCAAGCTCGCATCTGGAGCCATGGCACAGATTGCCAAAATCAAAGAAGAGCAAGCGGAGCTCCGTGGAGAGTTGCATTCCGCCTTCGAAGAATACGTCAAATTTACACCTACTTTCCAGAGCATCCGCGAGCATCTTGAATTCTCACATGATGATCGTCACTTCTATGAAGCCTTTGCCCTGCCTGCCGAAGAACAGAAGTGGAAGCGTGTCGGGAAGAAAGGAAAGGAAGTCAAGGAAGACTACTTATTCGAGCGCTGGAGGCAAGGTGGAGACCCTGGTATCTTCACCAAACATGTTCGAAAAGAGCTCGAGATGGTGTGGGACATGGAGCCCGCTTTACGAAAGGAGTACCTCACCAAGTGGGTGGAGGCGTTGATCCAGGAGAAAGTCGAGGGCGTGGAGGAGCTCACTAAGACATTCGACCTCAATCAACAGTGCATCGATGACCTCTACAACACGGGTAAAGGTGAGCTTCTTCGTTCCAAGAGAATCATTGGATGCACGACGACAGCGGCCGCAATGCAGCAAAAGCTCATCCGCGCTGCGAGCCCTGACGTCATCCTCGTGGAGGAGGCGGGTGAGATATTGGAAAGCCACGTTCTCACGGCTATGTCACCGTCGGTGAAGCAGCTTATACTAATAGGGGATCACAAGCAACTTCGTCCCAAGGTGAACAACTACGCTCTCACCGTGGAGAAGGGCGATGGCTACGATCTCAACATGTCACTGTTCGAGCGGCTGATCCGACAAGGCTTCAGGCACACAACACTGCGAAAGCAGCACCGGATGGATCCCGAGATCTCGAGGTTTCCCCGGGCGCTCACGTACCCGGATCTTGAAGACGGTCACAGGACTGCTGGCCGTCCGATGATTGATGGCTTGCTAGATCGAGTGATCTTTGTGAACCATGAGCACCCTGAAACTGAACTGCCATCTATTGCCGACAAACGTGACGTCGGCTTCAAAGCCAGCAAGCAGAATGAGTTCGAGTCAATGATGGTGTTGAGGCTGGTCAGGTACCTTGCCCAGCAAGGCTATGGAACAGATAAGATGGTGGTTTGACCCCTTATCTGGGTCAGCTTCGTCTACTTCGGCAGAAACTTGAGCAGGAGAACGATCCGATTCTCAACGACCTCGACGCCTCGGCCCTCATCCAGGCAGGTTTGATGACGCAAGCGGCATCCAAGGTGGGCAAGAGACCGCTACGTATATCTACCATTGGTGAGGCTCTCCGTCCCTGATCAGGCCTGAGGTATCTACTAACCCCCTTTATAGACAACTATCAAGGCGAAGAGAGCGATATTGTTATCGCGTCCCTTACGAGGGGCAACAAAAGAGGCGAGATTGGCTTCATGGGAGCAGCAGAGCGGTTGAACGTGCTCATCACACGCGCGAGAAACTGTCTCATCATGATCGGAAATATGGACACATTCATGAGTAGCAAAGGCAAGAGTACTTGGATTAAGTTCTTCGAAATGTTGAAAGAGCGCAACCACCTCTATGATGGCATTCCCGTCCGATGCGAGCGGCATCCCGAGAAGACTGGCCTTCTTAAGACGCCACTAGATTTCGATAATATCTGCCCTGATGGAGGTTGTGCAGAGCCTTGGTATGTCCCCGACTTCTAGATTTTGGGAGGCGAAACTAAATTTTCTCTAGCGGCGCGATGTTCAAATGTGGCTTGCATATATGCAAGCGTCGATGCCACCGAGTCGCTGATCATTCCCAGACGGAATGTACTTCCATCGTCGACAAGGTATGCGACAAGCAGCACAAGTACAGAGTCGTCTGTCATAAGAAGGACGAGGCCTGTCGCAAGTGCATCGAGGAGCAAAGGGAATTGGAGAGAAGGGCTAGGAGAGACCTAGAGCTCGAGAAAGAGCGCTTGAAACGACAAGAAGAATACCAGTCACAGCTGAAGCAGCTAAAAGACGAGGCGGAACATCAGCGCCGCATCATGAAGTACATGACTGAAGCGGACGAGCAGAAAAAAACACTCGCTCAGCAGCAGAGAGACCTCCAGGCGCTGAAGGAAACCACTTCCAGATTGTCGCAGATTAAAAAGGCGCAAGCAAGCGCGAGTCAAAACCCACCCCAGACGACTCCCAAGAAGCCCAAGACTAAGGGTGTCACAGACGCTTTTAGCGGAGCTCAAGCAGAATGGGAACACTACAAGAAGCACGAAGAGGCCAGCAACGACGCCTTGGATGAACTAATGGACATGATCGGCCTCGAAGAAGTCAAGCAGTCTTTCCTCGAAATCAAAGCCAAGGTCGACACGAAGCTGCGTCAGGCTGTCCCCCTTGCTTCTGAAAGGTTCAGTTGTTCACTGCTAGGCAATCCTGGGACAGGTGAGTGCTATGTTTGATATCCTCCTTATCGACACCTAAGCTGACTGATATTCATCTAGGGAAAACGACTGTGGCTCGCATATATGCCAAGTTTCTTACCTCTGTCGGAGTGATACCCGGGTCGCGTTTCGTAGAAACAACTGGCGCTAAACTGGCAAACCAAGGTGTAAACGGATGCGAGAAGCTCATAGATGGCGTCCTCAACGACGGCGGCGGCGTCATATTCATCGATGAGGCGTATCAACTGACGTCCGGAAACAGTTACGGTGGCGGCGCCGTCCTTGACTACCTGCTCCCGGAGGTCGAAAATCTCACAGGCAAGATCGTCTTTGTCTTGGCGGGCTACAACAAGCAGATGGAGAGCTTCTTCGCTCACAACCCGGGGCTGCCCAGCCGGTTTCCTATCGAGATGAAATTCGCCGACTACAAGGACGAAGAACTGCTGCAGATCCTGGGTCTCAAGATCACGAAGCAGTACGAGGAGCGCATGAAATGCGAGGATGGATTGGAAGGCTTGTTCTGTCGTATCGTTTCGCGGAGGGTCGGCCGTGGTCGTGGAAGAGAAGGGTTCGGGAATGCGAGAA
The DNA here is from genome assembly GCA_004154915.1 of Monosporascus ibericus. Lineage (NCBI taxonomy): Eukaryota > Fungi > Ascomycota > Sordariomycetes > Xylariales > Monosporascus > Monosporascus ibericus. The sequence goes on from QJNU01000656.1 coordinate 37,130, forward strand.
CCATCGAGAACACGCTGGCAAAGATCACACAGCGCCAAGCGACACGGCTGACTCGCGAGCGTCGAGCGGGGCGCAAGCCTGACGATTTCTTGTTGACCAAGGAGGACCTCATCGGACCGGAACCGTCAGAGGCCCTGGCCAAGTCTGAGGGCTGGATCAAGTTGCAGAAGCTTATCGGGCTTAAATCAGTGAAGCAAGCCGTAAAGGCGCTTGTTTCCAGCGTCGAGCAGAACTACCAACGCGAACTTGACGAGCAGGCGCCGATTGAGTATTCATTGAACAAGGTCTTCCTTGGGAATCCCGGGACGGGAAAAACAACGGTGGCCAAACTGTACGGTCAGATCCTGGTCGATCTTGGATTACTCTCTAAAGGCGAAGGTAAGTTCACCTGCTATGATGCGAAACCAAGGTATGAATGAGATCTAAACAGGGCTGATTTTCTCTAGTGGTGATCAAGAACCCCTCAGATTTTGTGGGTTCAGTTCTTGGCCAATCCGAACAACAGACCAAGGGGATACTAGCCGCAAGTGAAGGCAAGGTCCTCGTGATTGACGAGGCTTATGGCCTGTATGGAGGTGGAGGTCATCAGGGCTCCTCGAGCGATCCGTACAAGACATCTGTCATTGACACCATAGTAGCCGAGGTGCAAAGTGTGCCTGGTGATGATCGCTGTGTCCTACTCCTAGGCTACAAAGACCAGATGGAGACTATGTTCCAAAATGTCAACCCAGGCCTAAGCAGGCGGTTTCCCATTTCCTCGGCATTTGAGTTCGAAGACTTCGACGGGGATGAGCTGCGCGACATCCTGAACCTGAAGCTCGACCAGCAGGGTTTCAAAGCTACCGGCCAGGCGAAGGATGTGGCTATGGAGATGCTAGACCGCGCGCGCAATCGGCCAAACTTTGGCAATGCCGGCGAGATTGATATCATCTTGAACGACGCCAAGGCCAAACACCAGAGCAGATTCTCCCGCGGGGAAGCAAGGCTGGCCGACACACTTGAGGCCATCGACTTGGACGAGAATTTTGACCGCGCCCAGGGATCCGAGACGGACATCCGGAAGCTCTTCGAAGGCACTGTCGGGTCCGAGGACATCGTCAACCTGCTTCTCGGCTACCAGGACACCGTGCGCAAGATGAAGTCTCTCGACATGGATCCCAAGGAGAACATCCCTTTCAACTTCTTATTCCGAGGCCCCCCCGGCACCGGAAAGACTACCACCGCGAAGAAGATGGGTAAGGTGTTCTATGACATGGGATTTCTGGCGACAGCGGAAGTTGTTGAGTGCTCCGCGACCGACCTGATCGGTCAATACGTCGGCCAGACGGGACCTAAAGTGCAGCAGCTGCTAGAGAAAGCTCTCGGGAAGGTACTGTTCATCGATGAGGCCTACCGGCTTGCGGATGGACACTTTGCGAATGATGCCGTGAACGAGTTGGTCGACTCCGTCACCAAGGATAAGTTCCACAAGAAGCTTATCATCATTCTTGCGGGATATGAGTCCGACATAAATCATCTGATGTCCGTCAACGAGGGTCTCACATCGCGCTTCCCAGAAGTCGTGAACTTCCGCAGCCTGAGGGCTCAAGAATGCATGACGCTGTTGAAGGATCTCCTTTCTCGGCAACGGGCTCAGCTCCATCGCAAAGGCGTTTCGTTCGACTTGACCGTTCTGGAATCACCCACATCTTTCTTCACCAACCAAGTCACTCACTTATTCTCCGCCCTCATAAAACAAGCCAGTTGGGCGAGTGCAAGGGACGTCAAGACAGTCAGCCAAAGCATATTCAAACAGGCACTGAAATGTCAGGTTGGGCCAAAGCAATTGCTCGTGGATGAACAGACCGTCATCTTGAAGCTCCAGGATCTCTACAATGAGCGGGAAAGTCGAAGTCGAACCAAGCGTGACGGCTTGTCGAATAACAGGTCACTGGACATAGATACAGCACCTGCCGCTACTCAAAACGCGCCCAAGACATCTATAAACATTGCCAAAACACCCACATCCATAGGTGACGATCCGTCAGATGGCCCCGAAGCTCCGGCTCCGGAGACGCAAACGGTCAAGCAGGAGAGTGAAGCCAAGCAGCCGTCAAGGGATCAGGGCCTGCGAGATGCCGGCGTGAGTGATGCCGTATGGGAACAACTACAGCGAGACAGACAGGCCGAGCAGGAGAGAGAAGACGAGTACCAAAGGCTTCTCGAGGCCAAGAACAATGCCACCGAAGCAGAGCGAGAGAAGATAGTGAAGAGGCTCCTGGAGGAGGAACGTAGGCGTGAGCAAGAGGCCGAGATGCAGAAGAAACTGGCGCAAATGGGCGTTTGCCCGATGGGCTACCAGGTAAGTTGATGTTTTAATGCCCTACGTGTTATGGATGACACCCTTCTTCCTTAGGCCACGTCGCTAACTGATATCATCACAGTGGATCAAGCAAGCTTCGGGGTATCGATGTGCGGGCGGATCACACTTCATGGCTGACGAACAACTGAAATCTTCGTGTAGCTAATCAATGGAAGAAATAAGCACGCTTTACTACCGAATGGGCAATGATCCTGCTTACTTGGTATACTTTGGAAGCCCCGTTCAAGGGCCGCAAGGCCAGAAAGCGAAATAGGGGTACATTGATATGTAGAATAGCAGGTGTGAAATCAACAATAACGCCTCAAGTTCCAAAGGCATGGATCGAATAGAGAACCTTCAGTGCTTGGCCCTCCACGTTTTCCCGTATCTCTTACACCCCTTTATGAGCCATAATATGAAAATGGGGTTCCGATGGGTAGCCGCGAACGCCCTTGGTATATATATGGCATGCAGTTGACTAGGAAGCCGGGGGTGAGATATTTAAGACTGGTAGCGCAGTTTTATCGCAGAGAGTTATGGCAAGATAGAGGTGGTGTCACTTGCCAAGGTGGAATCTTCTAGAAAAGGGGCTATATAGGAGATATTCAGGGGAGTTAGGTGTATATATAGGGCCCTTTTCCTCCCATATATTGGAAAAGGAGCAGGCGTTACTGGGCTAATCTACTGCTACCTACCTGCGGGACTGCTACTCTCTTCCGCCTTTCACGCTGTTGCACCACTTTCTCTGACAGGTGGCTAATAGGGCGGACAGCCATGTGACTCGGAATGGTCGCGAATGGTGGCAATAGTGTCGCAGAATAGGGGTCACTTGCTTAGTCATCAACGCCCCTAGGAGCTGTAGAGACCCCGTAACAACGTTGTTCCGGGGCTCCCACACTATATATAGAG
>QJNU01000657.1:0-40321 GCA_004154915.1 Monosporascus ibericus
TGATTGAGTCTACCCTGCACGTTTTCACATACTAATCCTTTCAGGATAACCTCATTGCTTCCTCTAGGGTAGCCTCACCTTCTGTCGCAGCGTTTCTTACATATCGAGTTGTAATTCTTATCACAAACCTTAAAAAGCGTTTGAGGTGCGAGCGTTGAGAAACGGAAGAACTTAGCGAATAATTTCAGGATAAAAGGCATAGGTAAGGCTTTTGTATTAATTATCGATTGTTTTCATAATCGAATATTTATTTCTACATGCTTCCAAGAATGCCTGAGTACTTAAAGATCATAGAAAAGGTGAGATATGTATATTTTGTCGCCCCTGTTCTTTCTTCCTTGATTCGAGCTTCGAACATGCTCCATCTTTTGCGGATTCGCTAGAATAAGTGCCTCGTTTTAGTATCGTCCAAAGTGGTTGAATCTTAACGCCTAGGTAGAACTAAAGTTATCGCCCACCAGTTTCTCCTCCGAAGCTGAGCCTTTTCCCTGGCCCTGCGGACGATCGCTAAGCTCGATGGATCTGGCCGCTTCTCTTTCAGATCGACCCCTAAAGAGAGCAAGAAGGAGTGCGGCCCAAACGTCCCATACCACCCATAGCACTCCACAAAAATGTTGCAAAAAATATGCCTGCGACAGCGTATAAGATGCTAACAACAAGCATAGCCCGAGAGCTAGTGCGGAACGGTGCGTTCTGGTACTTTTGTCCTGCCGTGCCGCGCATTGCATCTGGCGTAGTCGTATCCCGAACATGCACAATACCATTGTCCAGTTCGCCGCTAAAGCAGACGCGCCGGCGAGGGTCCGGAAGCCGCGGGATGACGGTCGGTGTATGCTCGTATCGTAAATTACCAGAGCTATACCAACCGCCTTAAGGGTCATTAAAACGGTAAATAAATAATACCCAAGGGGATACAGTTGCTTTTCCGTTAATGACTGCACGGGCCCAAATTCCACAGTTGTCTCCGCGCAGATAAAAGCCTGTAATTACTAATTAGCACCGAACCGGATGTCCGCCCAGGCTGACATACCATAGTATATGTAGTCAATATACTTATGCTAGTAAATATGGCATATCGTTCGAGAATATCTTTCATAACCAGTATTACTATGACGATATTTCCCAGAGCGAAAAGGAATAAGAGGATCGTTAAGGCGTCCCAGAACCCGCGCGTACAGCGTTGCTCCACATGGCAGATGATGATGATAATGTTGAGGAGGAGCATACAAGCGGCGTGCAGCCAAACTTGAACCAAGATAGATAACATAATGCAGAGGTAAAAAGCTAACGATGTAGGATAGGTAGAATTGGCGTGCTTGTTGCTTTCTGGTTATTCAGAGGTTAAAGCGGGATTGTCTACCATATTTATAGACGACTTACCCCTGAAAGTACCACACCGAGGTCTCCGTAGCGGCCGCTTAGCTCCTATCTCTGGAATCTTCTCCCATGACAATTCTCCTAGCCGCAATGCGCTTTGCAGCGGCCTCCTTGTGGCGGTTGGACTAGAAGCAGCGCCAGGGGGGTATTTTCCTCAGTACTCATTTACCAATCATGGCGAGACTAGGAATCTCCTTGAGACAAGCCGACAACGCGGCATGCGTTCTGAGACAGTCTAGGCTTACAAGGGGATGCCTAATCTAACTAGGGCTCCTGGTATGCCTTAACCATGGCAGTACACCTCTCGACTCGCTTATTGATGTTCCGGGGTGCTTAGTCTGCCTTGACCGGTTTGCCTTGGGAACAGAATAGACGGTACGGCCGTGCTAGGTTCTTAGTATGTAGTAGTGGATCACGATCAGTCAAGTGAGATACTTCGAACCATAGCAGTTGATGGAAAGCTCTAGCCTATGCTTATGGCAGCTTAGTATCGGCAGTTCTAAACGAGGAACATGGTTCCCAGCCACGTCATAAACCCTCGGATATGTGCATAATGGTGGCGCGACTGGGCATACATCTCAGGGGTGCCGTTCTGGAGCAGCTGCACTATTCTAAGCCTGTATACATAGGCACAACTTAAAGTTAACATTTAGTTATGCCATCCCGTATTGTCGACGCCGGGCATCGGTTATTGAGCTAGGTATCATCAGGCGCCGACTTCAACCTGACCACCTATTGTGCTCGCCTACCTCAGCAATGCCTTAGGGGCTAGTTATTCTTATGCGCCGCTCGAATTAATTACCCACCTGTCTGATAATCTACCCTGTCTGCCTTAGATCATGGAGATCGGGCAGTTCACGCGCTGGGCTTAAGATCATGCGCCTCATGACTCTGCTCTAACCTCCTAGAAAGTGGCTCAAGGCGCTACACGCCTACGCGCCGGCCCTGGAGCGACCACATAGCTGGCGATTCTGTTATGCTTAGGTCGTGCCTTAGCGGCTGTATGCAACTTGGGCTATCCGTACAGGGGGGGTCTCAGGGGCGGAGTTTACGTTCCCCTATTCCGCGAGGCGAACATGGACCGCCTCCCTAGCATCCTTGGTCCTCAGGAGGAAAATGTTGAGAAGGGGATAAGTAACCAAACTTCATAAGATAAGCAATAAATATTTGCATTTCCCAAAGCATTATTAATACGGAGTTGTCCTAAGACAATGGACATCAAGGCCAAGATGCCTTGCAATACCCACGTTTTACTTGCCGTTTGAGACGACGAAAGGCTTACTAGATTCTTGCTCCATCTTGCATCCCTAAGACTTTGGTCTCGGAAAAGTATACCGTAGTCGCAAGCGTGATGCTGGGGTTCGATAGGTTAACAATGCTCAAGCAGAACTACATGAGCCATTACGCCCTTAAATCTGAAACAGAATAAAGCGTCATGGGTGTCTTCGAAGGATGGCACGTAAATACAGCTGGTCCCTACGCCAACATCTCCGATTGCTAGTTTAGCCTTCGTCATTGGACATAAAAACCTTGGCCATGCCCCTCAACAGAAATAGAACTTGATCACCCTGCCAAATCAGCTAGCCAAAGATTTAATTTAATATGTCATTCAATTATTGTATGATAGTCTCGGGGGTATCGTATCCAAGGCATCCGTCCTATCAGGTTCAAACGCGTGGTACTACCGGAAGAATCGACAACTCCGAGTCGCAGCTTGTATGCCCCTAAATCCAACTCTCCGCTGCTTATGGTGATTTCGTTGAAGGCTGATTCACTCGGACTGTAGCTCCTATCCTCGCTTAACTTCTAACACCCCCTTAATATCAGTAACATCTCGTGCAGTAACCCTTCTGGCTTTACTAAGCAGGAGTTGTGGCTATGTATTAAAGCGTGGGCAGTTCCTAACTTGATTTCTCTCCTGTTTGTTAAAACAATCCTTGATATCCTTTCTTATACTTGCCTTAAGAGATCAAAATTTTGAGTTGCTTTCGAGGGTGAGAATGGAACGTACCCCGGTTGAGATCGTGACCGAGATCACCGGATACTGTACTTCTTCCACTATAGCGGCTCTTTGTCGCTGTTCCCAAAGACTTTACCTAATTTGCAATCCTATTCTTTATAAAAATAACGTCAAATCTCGCCAGTCCTCTGCAGTCTTTTCGGCAATCCACAAGTCTACCGATGAAACAATTACGCTCGGTACATTACGTGCAGCAGCCGACGCTAATGCCAATTTTGGAGAACAGTGTTTTATTTACCTTCCGCGCATCTTCCCGCGTGTTGGCGATCGTATTGATGAAGCTGACGAGTCATCTCGCTCCGCTTATCGGCTAACACCATTGCATTATGCTGCTTTTTCTGGCTTCGACAAGATTGTCTCTTTCTTGCTGGAGAGGGCACCCAACGTCGATACCTTGGTAGAGGGGTCACTCCGGACGCCCTTGTTCGCAGCTATCTATGGAGGAAACGACCAGACAGCTATGACGCTGATAGCTCGCGGAGCTTCCCCTACCATACAAGGATCGGGCACAACCGCTCTTCATCTCGCCGCCGCGGCGAATCTCCCAAACGTCATTACGTACCTTGTAAGGAACAGAGGAATGGATATAGATTCCGGGGATGCCCAGGGAGATACTCCCTTAATATATGCCCTCCTATCACCGAAGACCACAGAACGATCGATAGCCCATCTGGTCAGCCTCGGCGCACATGTAAACAAGACGACAATAGATGATCATCAACATCTAAGCCCCCTCAGTATTGCCTGTAAGGTAGGAAGGTGGGAATTCGCAGAGAAGCTCCTGGCTAGCGGGGCCGACGCCAAGGGAAGGAATCACTCTAGGATTTCCGGTCCAGGCCATTCGCTCGATAATTTCCCGGTCCGGCCGTTACAACACGTTCTTTTGGCAAGATCACGGCAAAGCGCAGGAAGGGCAGCAGGCCATAAGAAAAACTTTATCGCCAAACTCATCGACGCAGGGGCAGATCCTAACGAAGAAGTTTTTCTTCGACATTCAGCCCTAACTGAGCCCTGGACGGGCCCTCTTCTTCTCCTGATGGTTCATATGCGACGGAAATTGGAAGTGAAGCTCCTGCTCGAGAGGAAGGACGTCGATATCGAGAAACGTGACTCCCTGGGCTTGACAACCTTGGCCTACGCCCTCTCAACTCGGCGTGGGCATCCCGACCTGGCTGCTCTAATGCTGCATCGTGGGGCGAAAATCCCAATCGAACCTGTCAAGGAAATCCTATATCTGGTTAAGCATATATGGCAAACTCCTGACGCCCTGGAAGTTTGGGGGACGTTAACTTATCATCCAATGCTTTTCCAACATCTTCACATTCTTTTCAAGGAATCCTTTCGTGCTCCTTCGGACCAAGCCGAAATTATCACCCAATCCCTCGGCGACTGCCCTACATTTTTTGGCCACCTAATTAAGGGAACGGATGCGGCTAACAAGCCTTTAACAAATGATAAAGTGTTAGAGGCGATGCGGAGTCAGTTCGAGTTTAAGAGAAAAAGGAAAGCTGCGCCGGTGAGAAAGAGGTGGTGGGAACTTAGACCCACGAAGCGGAATTGCGTCTAAGGTATAACGTTCTTAGGCTATTCATATGGTTACAAAATCCTCATTCAGCGATGGAATACGGTTTAAGTTACTTTAGTATACACTTTATATTACTTACTATGGGTAATCAGGTGGCAGATAATTCGCATGGTTTTTATATGTAGCTGTACGAAAGCATTGTTCTGCAGATGTTAACTTGCTACTAGATATATTCGGCTCCTATATGTATCAATCCAGCTGCGGGCTTGATTTCCGACGCTGCTGGGTTATGTAGCCGCCGGAGGATGCACCACTATCATTCCGCGCAACATGTAAATGTCAAACCCTATCGGACGTAGAATAACCCCTGATCCTACGCCTTTATCCCATGAGGCCTTTTGCCCTCAGGCTTCCCTGATGGCCTTGCCACTCCGTTTCAACGCCTCGCTCCCGAGCCAATCGTAAGGCGGAACCATTTTCATCTGGGCCGTCTCTCTCCGCATGAGGCATATTTTGACCACTGGATCCGAGTAGTGGAACTTCGCCTTGTCGGCCACATGTCGAAAAGCGGCCCTTGTTCAGGGACGGAAGCGATGGCTTGGACGTTCTTGTCCAACGGCAAGGTCAGAACACCCCCTAAATGGTTGCCTTTAAAGTCAGTTGGTTCCATCACGCGCCAGGATTAAGGATACCCTAAGGTTCAACAATGCCTGTATCATAGTCAAAGGCTGCCTCCGAGTCTAGTCTGGTTATTCGCTGCAGAGGGAGGTTGGCCATACAGTTGCATGGTTTCGCTCTTCGGCCCTTTTGTTGCCCGCCCGACCATAATAAAAACCAAGAATGCCTCGTAGTTCGAGGCGCCGTTCGGTAAGTGAAACTAGCTGAACCAAGCAGATACCAACGACGCGACTTCGCCATACGAACGACTTTGTAAATAGGATACCGGCTTCGTAAGCAACCCCGTACGCGGCGACGGGCTGGGAAACCTAGCAAGAAGGAGACTACACATTTACGAGCTGCTTTGCGATGTAACGAAAGTCGTTAGGAAACTACCTACAGGGCAGCCGATGCCTTGACGCCATCTCTCCCGATGCTCTATTGTTTGCATAAGGGGAAAAACCGGGGTAATTCACCGTCCTGAACCCGCCCAATATACAGGGGATGTATAGAGTGATATTTGTAACATGCCACGAGGCATTCTCCAGATCTGCCTAAACGCTTAGAACTTGCCAGAGGTCCCCCCCCTTTTTACGTCAATGAACCAGGGAGCGGGGTACGCCACATTGCCCGAGCCCCCAAGCGTCTTATGACATAGCCAGCGTGGCCGGTAAGGGAGCCGGCGGATCAGACAGCGAGTTGGCCTGCTGAAACGCCATGGTATGAAGATGAGAAGGAATCATAAGTAAACTTAGCCTTAACCTCTAACCTAAAGACCTGATTCGAGCGGCGATGCCGAATATGAGACAGTCATCCGTAAGGCCACTTGGCGAGGGCGTAAGGCACGGTAAGAGCTAGGCTTTCCTGCGTCTATATAAAGGATCTTCAACTCCTTAACTTCTAGCTTACGGTTTACACATCTAAGCCTGTTCCTCATAACCTTGCCCTGTTCTTACATTTTCTTATATAACCCTCATATCTCGCTGCAACTACCCAGAAAGTTTTTCTGTACGCTAAGGTCTAATAAAGTACGAAATGACTTTTAACTCCGTTTTCTCGGCGGCCTCGGCCAGCACCCTGAACTGCGCCCGCCCCAGCATCCCGCGCGTCTGTAGCGTCAGCGGCACGGCGACGATAAACAGATCGAGCCCCGAGGCCAGGAACTGGCTTAGGTTCGCCCCCGAGATCCTTACGAACCAGCACGTCGGCAAGACGCCCCTTGGACTCGCCATATTTGCGGTGGTCACAATTCTTGCGTTCATGTTTCTTAGACGACTATGGCTAAAAGTAAGAAGAGCTTCAATCATTTCTCAGCATATTCCCGAAACCGTCGATATATGCTATTCCGATGCAGAAAGATTCCGGCAAGTTCTTCACAAACTAGAACAACCTAGTAACCAGCAGGTAAACAATCCTTGAACTTAAATGATTGTTCGACAGCTAAAAGAAACAGGCGTCACCAAAACACGAATTTCTATCACCACTTAGCCAGCTTATCGGCGAAAATATTGCCGAAGCGAACGATGGTTCGATTAAAATGATTAAAGGTCCTCTTGGGTTTTGCAGCACTTACACCATAACTTCACGCGGGCAATTCGCGGACGTCAAGGACCATCATGCACATATTCAGAAATTACATGGATCGCGAGTCGAATTCATGGTTCTTGGTATTACCAATCGCAACGTCGCAAAAAGGGACCGCATTACGCGGAAGGACCTTGAGGATTTGGTCGAAGAGATGATATCGGACCGTACCACCTTCGGTATCGCTTTCTCTCAGCTGTTTTTCCATGTATTGAAATGGTGCAGGGTGCAGTAAGCCAGCACATGGCTCGGCTGATCAATTAGTCCGCGCTGCACATGAATTTCAAGAGTTCAATCTTGCTGGGCGCAACCCCAAGCAAGCAAGTGAGGCGTACACCTCAGATGACCGTCGCGGTCTTAACACCGACTTCTAATACAATTGCGTTACCTTGATATCTCGCTGATTCTGTCCCCAACCTTGACGATGAGACATCCTTTCTGACCAGGACCGAATATCCTCTGCATGATAGAAAAGGGACAATGTACCGCTGGAGAGAACCACTCTGGAGAGTCGTTGGCAGGAATCAGTCGCGGATAGGGGCGATACTCTCTGGCCAGTCACTTTTATTAGCGTTAATGTGACATTCATCCAGGATCACTCGGGGCTGTCAGGCACCCCTTGAACTCTTCCTGACTAGGAGGATTGCTCCAGACTGGATGACATGGACGGGGACGCGAGCGATCCGCCGCCTTTTAATGAGCTAAATACAACCATCACAGCCTGGGGCGATATGGAATTGAAAAGACCGAAGCCGCGCCAGTGATAGCGGCCCCCTTCCCGGTACGCGCGCATGTCCTGAGGCATACTTAGCCCAGGTGGTCCAATGTTGTATCGATACGGACCAGTTAGAGTAGGGACGGCGGGTGGAATTTCGGTGGTCGCCTTGCTGAATCTAGAACTAGGGTTGGTTTTACTCGGGCAGTTTTCAGGATTGATATAGCCGCCTGCGCCTCGCAACTGATCGGATACCCCTTAAGGCATTTATTATCTAGAAATTCGATAGGCAGATAAAGATAGAATAGGTTTAAGGAGAGGGCCTAGTAAGCCACTATGGCCCTCCACGCCTCAGACCAAGTTTTATACGTGTCGAGATCGTTACTGTTTAGGGGTGCGATAGGTTTATGTCCCTGGAGAAGGATTGGGGAGATGGTTTTGTTGGTTATGCTAAGCACTCGTGCGTTAACTTAAGCTCGGCTCTGTTCGCTTAATAAGTTACTGAACGCCAGAGAGCATAGGCTCTTTACAAGGCAGAGTGGTCCAGGGTTCTAAAGAGAGGCAACCCAAGACACGTCGTCGCTGATATTGTTAAAGGGTAACACACGATGATGCTCATTTGATTATCTGGATATTCTAGGCCTGAACGTCGATTCTCCAGGAGAAAATCCTGACGATGGCGACCGTACTGATCGGCCTCTCAAGAGGTCGACGTATTCAGACAAAGGCAAATGCTTATAACTGGTTATACGTAACCGGCCTTTTATCCCATATCGATCCATTTCGAAACGTTGCCCGAAACGAGTTGAAGCTTTTGTGTAAATGGATCTTTATCTCCATATTCCTTTTCCTTTCGTTTCCTTTTCCGTATTGGCCCGTTAGGACTAATTAAACCGAGCGGTAGGCGATTAAAGATTTAAGCCCTTTCGAAATCTACGAGCATAAGGCGTCCATATCCTATATCATATAAGATATTCCGTAATTCCGCATCACCGTAAAGGACGTACAGTCTATGTAATGCTACGTAGGCCGTGGTAACCGTGTGTAGGATATCGGGTTTTTTGATTTGGTCGATGCACTTAAATAACGGCTACCTAGCTCAGCTAAGAAAAAGGAAATGTTTAAATATACCGCTATCGTAATAGTACGGAAGGACCAGGTTTATTATGCCAAGATATACAGGGACGTACTTTCCTTGAATGGTCCTGAACCGATTATACACCCTATGTTCATGCTGCAAACGTCCAAGGTCTAATTCTTCCATGCCTTTGGCGACCAGGGTGTAGCCGTGTGATGAAAGCCGCACCTTAAAAAGCGTACCGAGTAATCCGGCCAGATAAAGAGGCGTGCAGTTTGTATCAGAACCGCGGTTTTTAGTAAGTTGGTCACGAATAAGGCCAAGGAATTCTAGCCGCTCGATGTGTTTGCGCCCGTGATAAGGGTAATTAGGGCAAGTTTTATTTATTGGCCTACCGTAGGCCAACCTTAAGAGGTACTGCTGAATGTAGAATGATCGATCCCGTATTTTCTGTTTCGTCGTTTAACCTTTCGACTGTTACTTTTTTCCGTTTTGTTTCGTGCTGGGGGCTTAAGGCCCTAACGTGGCCGCATTTCTACCGGAACGCCTAGGCTAATTCGGAATGGGGGAAGAAGGGGCACACTTATCACCGTTATTGGTATCGTCATCGTCGTCGCTTTGATATTTAATATCGTTATCTGGTTGCTTGTAGCTCGAGCGAGTCCAGATCGGCGACCTCCGGAAGCCCTTCCAACGCTAGGGTTTGTACGGGGTGGTACGTTTTTCCTTGCGCATTGTCGCGGGGATATCTTTTAGTACGTCGTCGTATTCGACGGCCTAAATATCGAAACTTGCGGTTATATTATGCTAGGACGCCGGGGGCGGTTCCGTACTGATTGCTTGGAGTATAAAAGCGAAGATTTGTACGATAGCCGTACGATATAGCCTTATTTCGTCGTTATCCATAACGTTTAGGTTGGGTACGTATATAAAGTAATAAACGATAATGGGATTATCCGGGATAAAAAGGAAAACGAAGGCTTTTTTCGTATATACGTATCCGTATTGGATACCTTTGCCGATTATGTAAAAGAAAAGCTGGGTGACGACCGTAATAGCGAATATTTTCGATGTAAAGGCGAAACCGTTATTATCTTTATAAATTACGTCCCGTTTCGGCTGGATCTTTGACTTTAGACCTGTAATTATCTTATCCAGGTTGAGCTTATGTGGCGGTTTGTATTCGATGGCCATAGTGGGGATGTTTTGGCCATATAAAGTTTTATAAATGCAAAATTAGTCCGCCCGATTGCCTTTTTTTTTTATCTTACGTCGTGTCGTTTTTTTCGGGGTTGGTACCGTAACGTTAGTGTCGTTCCTGCTAATAGATACGCGTTTCATGGGTTCGGATATAGCGTTATTTATATCGCCGAGGTTCGTATGGTTTTCGAATATGATAATGCCCTTTAGGCCAAGACGGAATCGTAGGGGCGGATTTTTATATGTTTTTTTAAATATTTTTCTTACTGCATTTTTAATAATATCGCGTTTAAAATTTTTAAGGCCTAGCTTATTATTAATAGGCCGGATTAAGGATGTGATATATTTTAACTGATTTGAAGATAAAAAAATAGGTTACGAAAAAAACGAAAGCTTAGTCGAAAGCCGATGTTAAACCTTTTTTTACTTTGTTGCGAAGCCGTTTTATAGGATAACTTTTTAGGGATAAATCCGACCTGTTAGGTCGGTAGTATTACTTTATGTAATCAAGGAACGGTCGGTTACTACCCGGATAGTAAGACTTAGCAAGTGGCAGGCCTCGAGGTATTGCTGGAGTGTCTGTGGCTGTGATGCTTTGGCGAGTTCTTCGGCCTGTTCGCGCCGGCGTTGCTCTTCTTCGCGTCGTCGCTGCTCAGTTAGAGCGCGACTTTCAGCATCCTCGCGTCGGCGTTGCTCTTCTTCGCGTCGGCGCTGCTCTTCTTCGCGTCGGCGCTGCTCTTCTTCGCGTCGGCGTTGCTCTTCTTGGAGTAGACACCGTAACCTCGCGATCTCGTCCTCCATGGAGAATTGAGAGAAAGTAAAACGTCTCGTTTGCTTCGAAGAGAGAAAAAAAAGGTTGGTAGTCGCAGAGGAATTGGATGAAGAAGCTGATTATTCGGAGCAGGCAAAAACATGTCAGGCATGTCAACACATAAACATGGGTTGTGTATGGATAAAGACGGATGTACGCACGGACGTCTTAGGCAAGATGACGGTATGCCCCACCCCCACTATATAAGTTAGTGGGTGTGCCGAAAGTTGGGCCATCCCCAGGGGGTTCGTGTTAATTTATTGGCCTATTAATCTAACTAAGGAGCTTTATCGGGCTTCTGAATCTTGTACTATGGTAGGGCGTAGATAGTAGTGTATGTATTCATTCAAGCGCATAATTCACTGGATATTACTCCTCCATCCTGTCTGTGTTCTCTCTCTTTATTATAGTCGTGTCTGACTATTGTCTTTAAACTCCCTGCAACGCACAGGACGTAGGCATAAGGAAGGCATACAGTTGCTTGATCTGTAGCATTTCGAACGGCAAGTTGGACAAGATCGCCGCGCTTCCGCCGCGCCTGCCCCACGCCTGCCGCCGCTTTTGCCGCCATGTATCTGAGCATTGCTTGCAAAACATATGTCTTATGTTTGTTAGTTATTAAACTTTTTATCCGTTTTTTAAGAAGAGAGAGAAAAAAGAAAATTTACCGCAGCCCTAAAGCCTTGTAGGGTTAATTATTCTGCTTTGGTAAATTGATAATCTAAACCGAAATTATAAACTTTTCGTATTTTTTGTCGCCCGTACCTTTCCTTATGGTCGTCCGAGTCGTAACGTAAGGCCTGTTTACGGGTAGTATAGTTTGAATAAATAATTTATTTTAATTATTTAGTTTAAGTATTAATTTAAAAATATGGACAGTTTACGTATCCGTAATGAATAAATATATGCGTACGGCTAAGTAAATTTTTAAGGTTCTTACGATATGACGCGTAGTAAGTTCCGGATTTTATAAAGTTAATAACTTTTGCGTTAGTTTAGTTAAATCGGTTTTAAGGTTGAATAGATAATTTTAGGACCGTTAAGGCGAAACGGTCCGATTTTTAATTAAGAACGTTTTAAAGGTTGCGCCGTAGTTCCCTTAAGACGGCCGTTGATTATTTTTTGTATTCCGTTATTCGGTTGAGATAAAAGCGAAAGGCTTTAGCTGATTACGAGCCTTAATCTGTAAAGCTTTATTTCGTTCCTGCGCGAATGGCTTTAATTTTTCCGTAACGTATTCGTGGATAAGTTTTGCAAGATTAGTTCTAAATTAAGTGCCATTAGAACAGTTCTAGGATGGAGTGGTAGCGAATTTCTGTAACGGTATCGATACGTCGTTTTACCGCTAAATTCTGACGGCGAGATTATCGAATGTATGGTTAAAGACGCTCTAAAGGTTTAGGCGCGATTGGTTTAATAGGGTTGCCGATCTTTTGCCGTAATCCGTTATGACGTCACGAAAAGGCGTATATGTTCCGGGTGATTATAAACCCCTATCCGTAATGCGTCGTTATGCTGCTGCTTGAGGACCTTTATTTCTTTTTTAGCGTACTTGTCGAGTACAGCCGCTATTCTGACTTTAAAGGCACTCCTAGAGACCACGGAACCAATCGTTGGAGTATTGGTCGCCATTTGGGTAAGTAGTTAAGGTTGGCTAAAAGATATTTAGATATGACGGTAATATAAAAAAACCGCTTAATGTAAAAGGAGAACGTGGAAATGAATAGGGATAATAGGAAAGACGAGCGAACCTGAAGTTTGGTTACCGGGGTAGTGGCAGCTTTTTATGCTTTTATAGAGGATAGGTAGAGAATCCGAAAAGGTTATGAGACGACATTGCTTTGTAGGATCACGTGGTTAAGGGCGTTAAGGGGGTCCCTTTTCGGGGCTGAATTTAATCCCTTGTTTTACCGCTTTTAGTTTATTAGTTCGGTTTATAATCTTTATTGATAGTAGATAGGTATTTTTGAAGGTTTATAATTATTCTGTAAGGCAACTTAGGGTCGCGACAATCATATACGCGCTGGCCAGATTGTCCGGTTAACGCGGTCGGAACGGTCTCCCAAGGGCAAGATGACTGGCATGGGAATGGCTATGGCTGAACCCGTAGCTGTCTGCCTTGGGTGCTTGCTTAGAGCCTAGTCGCATCATGCGCCGATCTCGAGTCGACCATCCCTGCCCCTGGCTTGCTTCCTTCTCTTCCAGGGGTGGTCCGGAGGCTAGTTACATCATGCGACGACCTGCTATCGCTCTTGCAGACATAGCCCCTATCTTGCGTGGGCGGTTGCGTGGCCTAACCGCGTGATATGACCTCGGGAAGGACTAGGTGGTGTAATAGGAGGGGCGAAGGGATTACCTTTCTCTTATAAATGCTAGCATAGCCTATGGTCAGCGAGCGAGAGATTGAGACAATGGTGCTTAAGATGGACTCCACTCTGCAAGTCTGCCTTGAGTTTGCCGCTTCTAGGCCAAAGGGGGAGGCACAGTTACAACCCACTGTTCAAATGGCGGCTTCACAGCTGGCACTAGCTTAAGGGCCTTACCTCTGGCTCTTTGACAAAGCTTCTGTGAAGCTTGGCCAAGGCGTTCATGTCGTCTGGGGTTGCTTTCGTCCTAAACAGTTTATCTGGACCGGCGAGGCTGGTCTAGGCTGTTAATTTGCCCATCCTGCCGCTGGATGCCGCTGGGTGCCGAAATAGGACAAACCCAACCTAGCTAGGCATATTTGCGATAGGCACCTCAAACGGAAATATGCTCCCTTTGGTCACTTTTATAACAACTGCTTACAAGTTCTGGACGGTGCAAAACATTTTGCCAGTTACGCTACCCGTTCCCATGCCTTCCGTTTACCGCCAGCAGTAATCCAACGGTAATTTGTATTAATTATAATTATTTAAGTTTCTTAAATTATGGATTTTAAGCTGGAGCATCGGCCGTACTAAACGTAACGGAAGTACTTCGAAGTTCTATTATAAAAGCGCTTAAAAAGGGAACGATTAGCTGTAATAAGCTGATCGTAAGGAAAGGTTGCATAAAGTGTGAAAGGTATATATTGACATGCATGATTTCCGGCTTTAAAGAGCAGTAGCTAAAAAGCTTTATATATAGTATGGAAGCCCCGGAATAACGTTATTGCAAAATGCCTATAGCGTAAATGACTAGGCAGTTACCCCTATTTTGCGATATTAACTAAACAAACTATATAGGGATAAGTATTAGAATTAATTTTGGTATTATAATAATTCAAAATATTTTTAAGTTGGGCCGCGTACCAATAATACTTCGCATAATCCCTATTAAAACATTTTCGATAGAACCAATGGTTTAAGATATTATTAATTGGTTAGGCAGAAATAATTAAGGAAGTTTACCGCAAATATGTAGGATAAAGCCGAAATTAGCGCATTCGTCGTAACATTTAGTATAAGTAACGTCTGTGTCATATTTTTCGATTAGAGAAAAGTCGACAATTTTACCATCTGGAATAGTAGGTGCTTAACGATCATTAAAACGCAGATCCGCCGTCTTCGCTTATCGTTTCGACTTTTAACGTCCGAAGCGTTTTTGCGTACGCTTTGGGGTTACGCGGCGTCGTTTGGTTGATGTAAATATCTGGTTGCCGGTTACCATAGCGCCTTTCCTAGCTGTTTTCCTTTTAAGAATCCGCGATAATTCAGAATTTCGCCTTTTGAGTGTAAATTCTGGCTTTGCGCGAGTCGAATTTCGCGTTCCGTTATTATTTTTTATAACGTGGCAGTTTGATAACAGACCGTAAAATGGCAAAGGTATGTAAACAAAAATTAGGAAAATATAAGAGAAGATGGTAAGTTGGGAAAAGGACAAGACGGATTTTAGTGACCCTTATATATCCGACTACCGAGGTAACGTAATTATTTAGGTGTTGGGGCCAAGAATGCCTAGGCGGCATTACGTGTTCGTTTAAGGGAATCGGGGGGATGACGCCAACTTGTCTTTATTTAGGTGTAACAGGTGTATTCGAGTGTTTTTCCGATATGTGACGCCTATAGACGAGAATATCGTATAAAATACATAAGAAAGTTAAAGCTCGTAATGAAGTAATAAGGCTTGATTATTAGCTAGGTAGATTTTGAGGGCGGCTTATTATTAATGTTAAAACATAAATGTAGGCGGAGGCGTTATTAAGCTTGGAAGGAAACGGGAAGCTTAAAGAGATTGGTTAAAAGAAGTTTAATGCGGTGGGAATAAAAAAGATGATACGAAATAATATCTTAAAAAGTTATTATAAAGGAACCGGGGGAGGGATACCTTTATTAAAATTATTTTATATAGTTTATACAATAAAGATAACTTTTTAAAATGTTATTTAAAAAAAAGTTCAGGAAGAAATATACCCTTTTACCAGGTTATTACAGGTAGTTAATCTAATAAAGATAACTTATTAAAAAGCCATCCGTAAAAGGGGCCCAAGGGAGTACACTTTTTTAAGTTATTCCATAACCCCCGGCGAATCCATTCGCCATACGTAGGCAAGGTAAACTTTAAGACGGATAATTTAGGCCGCGTAAAAATAATAGTCGCTACGGTCGACCGGCGATATTAAAAAATAATACCTTATTAATATTTAATAAGGTAGGGCTTGCGTAAAAGCTTTTAATAAAACTTAATCTATTCCTAAGGTGGCGATATACCGAGACTCGTCGGTTTGCCAACTCTCCTCGGGCATTCCTCCCTGGGCATCATGCGCGTCGGTGAATTCGCGGACAGCTTCCTTCTGCATCAAACAACATTCCCCTGCCCTTTCCTGGCACCGGGGGTCTTGTTTCGAGGTATACCCAGCCAATACGTTAATACCTTCTTACCTTCTCCTTTCTCTACAGCTCCCTTCAATCTTCCTCCGTCGCCACTTTCGCCTTCGCCGAAATTTAGCGTCTCCATCGAGGCACGTTTATACGTAAAGCGCTAACCCGTATCCCTCCGTCTATTAAAATTATGGTTTTTTTAATACTTAAGGCCTTATTTATCCCTTCGTATCCTGCCTTATAAAAATATTATGCATAAAGAAATTATGTTTTATTAGGCTTTTTACGTAATCCTTAAATCCTTCCTTAAGTTAATATAGTTATATTATGTTATTTAAACGTTTTACCTTTTTACGTAGACTTTTAAAAAGGTGGATATAAAAGGTATAATATTTATAAGCAAGCAATAAAACGATTAAACGTAAGGATGGTAAGGTAAAAATATAAAAATAACGATAAGAAGGTTATTATATAACTAATTTCCTTTATAGACTATCCGGAATCAGTTTTTAATAAATTGTAGTTCCCGCCTAATAAAAGTTGAAATTCGAATCCTTCCGAAATAACCTCTTTGCTTCCGAATCTTGATATTTATATTTAGCCTTTCGAGCTTTCTTTTAATTCGATAAGTTATATATTATAAATAAATCTGCTATTTCCGGTTACCTCCTTTTATATTAATAAATCCAGGTCGAAACCTTCTCGATTATATCGGCCATTCCGAAAATGCTTTTCGTAAAGCCTTTAATAATATATGATATTACCTAGCCCTTAAAGCAGTTATAGATGCGCGATTTCTTAATTAACTACCATAAAGGTATCATTTATACCCGCCCCTAGCTTTACTACAGATGACCTCCTTTAAAGAATCATCGAACCAGGATTAAACCAGGTAACTTTGATTCCGCCTTTTCCTTTTCTGCTTTTTTCGTATGTTTAGGCATACTGGTTTTAATTGCTGAAATCGTACCGGCTTATTCTGCATCGCCGCCGTACCATTTTGCTATCAGGGATCCAGTTAATTAATTATTTGCTTTCGTAAATCGATGCTAATAAATTTATTTTATATCCATTTTTTCGTATGGTTTAGTTGTTTAAAGTTTATTCTGAAGCTTTGTCGAAGTACTATTCGCCTTCCGTTAGCTAATTGTTCCCGTTTTTCCGTATTGCAAGATAGTTTCTCCCCTATTGCGTATCGTAAGGATTATTGCTGGGAAGGCTTAGCTGGACCCGATAATAACAGCTCTTTATTGTTACAATTAAAATAAACGCATAAAGACTGGCTTGACTACGGTAGGGGCCGAAATTAATGTCCGCATTCCAGCCTTTCCGAATTCTTTTTTAATTGGCTTATTATAGGGCTTACAGGGTGACACAGTGTATTATTACCGGCACTTGGTACTACTATCACGTAATACTAACAAAGGAATGGCCTAGCATATAAAATTTCAGCCTCATATAGCAATTTCTTTCCCAGGATGATGAAACGAAATATTAATCAAAACAAAGTTAATTGCTACATGTTAAATCATAACCCTTATCGTTAACAGCTTTAAGGGTAATATTACAAAATGCAAGCGTAATTAAAAGCGAGTTCAGGCCTAAATAATAATGGAAACAGTCGATTATAAAACGAATAAAGCTAGCTTCCGAAACTACGAAACGGCAACCGCATTAACTAACGCGGTAATATTAGTTTTAAAAGGAAGGAAGCTTTATATTTACTTGCTTTTATTTGATATGAGTTTAAAGCTATTAATTAAATGCAGATTGCCTAAAGCAATATGTCTGTAAAAATGGATTAAAAAGGGGCACTTTCGAACTTTGTTGCGTTAGGTGATAACCACCATAATGTGACTATCGATAAAAGATCTTAGCCCAAATTTTTAGTATATCTGTTTAAAGGTTAGCTTTGTAATTTTCAAATTTAGCAGTATAAGGGTTTGGAAGGTTACTATACCGTTGCAAGTACCCGATCTTAACAATGGAAAACATTATTTATTAAAGATAAACGTTTTTAGCTTAGCGGTACTTTTAAGAAGAACAATTAGGAAATCAATCCTTAATGCCCAATGCCGTTTATACGTATAAATGCAGCTTTGAATGCTTAGAATACGCGACCCTTCCCCTTCTCCCTTAAACTACAGTCTTTCTGAAGCATTCTTATTCCGATCCGCTCATAGCCGTCCTGAGACTTCTTAAGTTTAATAAATAATACGAAATATCGGCAGTTATCCGTTTCGACTGTTTTACGCTTTGTAACGATAATTACGTCTGGTAATATAGCAAGTTTAGCCTTCTTATTAAGGCTAATCCATCTTTTTTTTAACTTTTTCGAATATAGGAGTTAGCCATTTATATTATAAGTTCCTGCAGCAAATCCTATATTAGGGTCCGTAAACTCCTAGACAGTAGCGGTCAGGGTTTATGCGTCGAATATAAGATCTTTGATTAGCTGCAAGTTACTAAATTTGTTGTGCACGAATGTCATAGCCCCGTTATAAGCCATTTAGGACCATAACGGCACTTTTAAGGCCCTGTAATTAATCTTTTTCGTTTTTTGCTTAGATGATTATTGCTAGAAAAGGGTTTTGTGAAGATATTACTGAATAATACCATGATATATCGTGGAAGGTAATGTTTCGTTAATACGAGCTATCAACCCTAAAATAGCAACAGCTCGGTCGGTTGGTATAGAGATGCCACGCCGCGTATAATCCTTTATTAAAAATTAAAGGAATTTTAAAGTGGCAGTCCAGTCCGAGTTACGAAGTCGATCCGGAAATTTCGGATCGAGCTTAAAGTAATTCTTGCTTTGATTATGGTTACGAAGATTTAATGTTAATGTTTGTAGGCTTTAATAGTATGGTATGGTACTTACCTTGTTAAGAAAATTTTGCCTTTTGCGTAAATTTCCTTCCCGTATTCCCCATATATTTAATTTTTATCAAAATAAATGGTTCGTAATAATAGGAATTTTTCTTGCATAACTTAGGCTTGTTTGTTAAGATTGGCCTTATTAACGTTATTGTTAAAGTCTGCTACGTTCGTTGAGACGTAGATACGTTGTCCTGCTGGACCCTGAATATAGATGCTATCGTGATCCACTTGCCTACCCAGAAAACCAGCAGTAGAGTTTTCAGCCGACGTTGCAGCTATCGTGCAATATGCGGAGGCGAAGACGTGTTTTATTCGTTTAGACTTTTGCTCCCAGTTGCCGTCTCGACCTTGGATGATATAAAGTGAGTCGATTTAAAGGTATTATATACCAAGCTTACGCGTGACCTTAATAGCGTCCTGGAAGGTCTTTGGGAGTTTACTTAATTTGAATCCTTTTTGACGTTCCTTGACGTTGTGCTTAGTGGTATAGTGCGGGGGAAGTTTATCAGGATTAAACTGGCCCTAGTAATAAGACAAAGTAATGTATCGATCTGCTTTATCGTTCCTTTTTGAAAGTTTGTTTGCAAGGCGATTGAGAAGGGATTTCCGACTGGCAACGTCAAGACGTAGGTCGTCGGGGTTACTAGATGGATGAAGGTTGAGAAGGCGTGTCGGTAATGTGTATTTGCTAGACGTTTTCTTGATATAGTGCTGCCAATATTTATGGCTTTGGTCGTAATTTGCAAGCCAAGCGCGTAGCAATTAAACAAGTAAAATTTTGGGGATAATGGCAGGAGTGTTAAGAGATTTTTGTGAGCCTGTATGGTAACCTTAGTAATTAGTAAGATGAGACGAATGTGCAAAATAAGTGGAAGGCGGCCTTATTAGGATAAAATCGAAGGATGGGTTTGATTTTAGACGATCGATTAGTGTGTACGGTTATTAATAAATTTATGTTCGTAATGGATGCGTTTAACGCGTTAGCTTTGTTATTTTTTTTAAACTGGTTAAGGATGAAAGCGTAGAAGGAGTATGTATGTGTGGCGTCGCTTAGGTTCGACAGTCCGACTGATCTACCAGGGGATAGAATTAACTTGCAGTTAGAGCATGGCATAGCTATAGGAGGGCCTTGTGCCGGCGAAATGCTATCTGTAAGTCTGAGACAGAAATTATCATCGAAGTGGTAATCTTAAAACTCTTCCTATTTCCATTATACAGGCTTACGTTAATCCATATCTCATATCTCGAAACGGGCAAATAATCACTTACGTGCTATTCCCATCACATATGCCCACGTCAGTCCATATCTCATATCTCGAAACGGGCAGATAATCACTTACGTCCTATTCCCATCACATACGCCCACGTTAATCCATATCTCATATCTCGAAACGGGCAGATAATCACTTACGAACTATTTCCATTACATACGCCTACGTTAATCCATATCTTATATCTCGAAACGGGCAGATAATTACTTACCAACTATTCCTATTACATACGTTTACGTTAATCCATATCTTATATATCGAAACGGGCAAATAATCATTTACGCCTTATTTTTATTATATACGCTTACGTTAATCCGTATCTTATATCTCGAAACGGGTAAATAATTATTTACGCCTTATTTTTATTACATACGCCTACGTTAATCCGTATCTTATATCTTAAAACGGGCAGATAATTACTTACGCTTTATTTTTATTAAATACGCTTACGTTAATCTATATCTTATATTTCGAAACGGGTAAATAATTACTTACATTTTATTCTTATTATATACGCTTACGTTAATCCATATCTTATATCTCGAAACGGGTAAATAATTACTTACCAATTATTCCCATTATATATACCTACGTTAATCCATATCTTATATTTCGAAACGGGCAGATAATTACTTACGTATTATTTTTATTACATACGCTTACATTAATCCGTATTTCATATTTCGAAACGGGTAGATAATTACTTACGTATTATTCTTATTATATACGCTTACGTTAATCTATATCTTATATCTTAAAACGGGCAGATAATTATTTATAAATTATTTCCATTATATATATTTACGTTAATCCATATCTTATATCTTAAAACGGGCAAATAATTACTTACGTATTATTCTTATTACATATACTTACGTTAATCCATATTTTATATTTCGAAACGGGTAAATAATTACTTACGAATTATTCCCATTATATATGCCTACGTTAATCCATATCTTATATTTTAAAACGGGCAAATAATTATTTATTAATTATTCCCATTATATATACCTATATTAATCCGTATTTTATATCTCGAAACGGGCAGATAATTATTTACGTATTATTTTTATTATATACTCTTACGTTAATCCTTATCTTATATTTCGAAACGGGCAAATAATTACTTACGCGTTATTCCCATTATATATACTTACGTTAATCCATATCTTATATCTCGAAACGGGCAGATAATTATTTACGTATTATTCCCATTATATACGTTTACGTTAGTCTATATCTTATATTTCGAAACGGGTAAATAATTACTTACGTTTTACTTTTATTATATATACTTACGTTAATCCATATCTTATATCTCGAAACGGGTAAATAATTACTTACGTCCTATTTTTATTATATACGCTTATATTAATCCATATCTTATATTTCGAAACGGGTAAATAATTATTTACTAATTATTCCTATTATATACGCTTACGTTAATTTATATTTCATATCTCGAAACGGGCAGATAATTATTTACGTATTATTTTTATTATATAATCTTACGTTAATCCATATCTTATATATCGAAACGGGCAAATAATTACTTACGGGTTATTCCTATTATATACGCATACGTTAATCCATATCTTATATCTCGAAACGGGTAGATAATTACTTACGTATTATTTTTATTATATATACTTACGTTAGTCCATATCTTATATTTCGAAACGGATAGATAATTATTTACGTCTTATTTCCATTATATACGCCTACGTTAATCCGTATCTTATATCTCGAAACGGGCAGATAATTATTTACGAATTATTCCCATTATATATACCTACGTTAATCCATATCTTATATTTCGAAACGGGCAGATAATTACTTATTAATTATTTTTATTATATACGCTTATATTAATCTATATCTTATATATCGAAACGGGCAGATAATTACTTACGCCTTATTCCCATTATATACGCTTACGTTAATCCGTATCTTATATTTCAAAACGGGCAGATAATTACTTACCAATTATTCTTATTATATACGCTTACGTTAATCCGTATTTTATATTTCGAAACAGGCAAATAATTACTTACGCGTTATTTTTATTATATACGTTTACGTTAATCCATATCTTATATCTTAAAACGGGCAAATAATTACTTACGCCTTATTCCTATTATATACGTTTACGTTAATCCATATCTTATATCTCGAAACGGGCAGATAATTACTTATTAACTATTCCCATCATATACGCCTATATTAGTCCATATCTCATATCTTAAAACGGGTAGATAATTACTTACCAATTATTCCTATTATATACGCTTACGTTAATCCGTATCTTATATTTCGAAACGGGTAAATAATTACTTACGTATTATTCTTATTATATACGCCTATATTAATCCATATCTTATATTTCGAAACGGGTAAATAATTATTTACGCGTTATTCTTATTATATACGTTTACGTTAATCCGTATCTTATATTTCGAAACGGGTAAATAATTACTTACGAACTATTCCCATTATATACGCTTACGTTAATCCATATCTTATATCTCGAAACGGGCAGATAATTACTTACGTATTATTCTTATTATAAATACCTACGTTAATCCATATCTTATATCTTAAAACGGGTAGATAATTACTTACGTATTATTTTTATTATATACGCTTACGTTAATCCATATCTTATATCTTAAAACGGGCAAATAATTACTTACGCGTTATTTTTATTACATACGCTTACGTTAATTTATATCTTATATCTTAAAACGGGCAGATAATTACTTACCAACTATTCCCATTACATACGCTTACGTTAATCCGTATCTTATATTTCGAAACGGGCAAATAATTACTTACGTTTTATTCTTATTATATATACCCATATTAATCCGTATTTTATATCTCGAAACGGGCAAATAATTACTTACGTATTATTTTTATTATATATACTTACATTAATCCGTATTTTATATTTTAAAACGGGCAAATAATTACTTACGCGTTAATTTTATTACATATATTTACGTTAATTTATATTTTATATCTCGAAACGGGTAAATAATTATTTACGCGTTATTTTTATTATATATACTTACGTTAATCCATATCTTATATTTCGAAACGGGTAAATAATTACTTACGTATTATTTTTATTATATATACTTACGTTAATTGTAACGAACCTGTCATACATCCACCTGGAAGCATAAGCAGTATCCGAAATGGGGTCTTGATTTGTAGGTAACAATAGGGCGAGGAATAATTCATTAGGGGTTTGTTCGTTAAAGAGATTTAAAGACTTTTCCCTTAATTAGAGAACGGTGCAGTTGCCTTTAGTCGAAAGTTTAGATTGATAACTAAGGGGCGAAACTAAGTAGGTGCTATTTACATAAGGAACTTGGTTCATATATATCCAACTATCTTTTAATAAGTATGTCGTGGATTTGTGTGATCTGTATGATTTGGTCCTAAATCATCCAGATTATACAGATTACCTTAAGAGTTAAGTCTCCCTTTCCGAGGTTTACCCGTAGCGGGTACGAGCTAAGCCCCGAAGGTTGGTTTTTTTAAGATAGGAACTTTTATTCCTATAACACTATTTCCCTTTTCTAAAAATCTTTATCCTAAAGATAAGAACCGTAGGTGGTTACCTTTGTTTTTGTTGGAAAAAGCTTTTCCGGGGACTTTCCAGTTGATTTCATCATGATAAGTCGTATCTAAAAAGAAAAGAGGAAGCTTCGTTTAAATTAACGCGATTTTCGCAACATTCGTACTAATTCAATTAAGAAGTTTGGTATTAAGGCCTTTCTTTGTTCTAATTATGTTCGGCTTGGTAAAGTTAATTATCTTTACGTCCCCGAGTTTTTGCACTATAATTGTTATATTCGTCGTTAACGTCCTTTTTGTAACGTTTTAACCATAAATTCCCTTAAAAAAATAAACGAAACGTAAGAACGGTTGCAAAAAGAACAACGTACTTTGGAGGACGAGTTTTTGGCGTACCAGGAAGCTATGGAAAAAGAGCGTCGTAAACAAAACGAAAAGTTATTAAAGTTTATTAGGAAATTGAGGCGGTTACGCCTTTAACAGGACCTTTTTAAAAAAAAGGCGGTAGAGTTGTTGAAAAAGGGTTTGGAGTTGGATTAGTTGGAAGAACGAAAAAAGATGGAAGAAGAGCAGCGTCGTATGGAGGCCGAACAGGCGCAGCTTACTTCCGAGATAGACGTTATGGCGGAGGCGTTTACTTCCTTCGATTAGAGCGCCGTAGGGCTGGATTTAGGTGGGGGATCGTTATCGCTTGCGATTTTGGCTGCGCTGGAGACGGTCGGTCAGGATTTTGCCGGTGGAACGTCTTAACCAGGTCCATCGTATTCGTTAGGTAATTAAGTGGTTCCTAAGTATTTTCTTCGTATGAGTATCCTTCTTATTTAACTAAGTACTGGATTTTGTTTTTGATCATTCTGGAGTTTAGTATCCTTTCGACTTCGTACTTATTATCGTCTTTTTCGATTTCCAGGCTTGTCTTTAGCGGGGCGTTCTTAGGTGCTGGTTTAAGCAAGGAAATGTGGAAAATAGGGTATATCTTTATTATTTTAGGTAGTAGTAGTCGGTAATTGGTTTTGGAAATAACTTCGTTAATTTTGAACGAACCAAGTTTCTTGAAATTAAGCTTATTACTAAGCCTCTTAGTTTTAATTTGTGAGATGTTTAACGTTGCGTTTTGTCTTTAACGTAGCAAGTAAACCTTATTTCCTTTTGCTAGAATTGGTTCTTTAATTTTTTTCTTGTTGTAATACTGGGCCATTTTTTGCTGGAGAAAACGCAACTCGGTTCGTAGGCGGGATTGTATCGTCTTGATTTTAGTTACTATCGTTTCTGCTCGGGGAATTATGGTGGTGATTGTAGGAGTTTTGTGTATCGATTACTTTAGTCGTTGGGTTATTGTTTCGTGTCCATATACAGCTGTATGGGGGGATATGCCTATATTTTCGTTGGTAAACGTGTTATAGGCCATTTGTGCTAATGGTAGCAGTTTTATCCAGTTGTTTTGTTGGTAGTTAACGTAGCTTCGGAGGTATTGTTCCAGGGTC
This sequence comes from Monosporascus ibericus, assembly GCA_004154915.1. Taxonomy (NCBI): domain Eukaryota; kingdom Fungi; phylum Ascomycota; class Sordariomycetes; order Xylariales; genus Monosporascus; species Monosporascus ibericus. The sequence continues at coordinate 24,972 of QJNU01000657.1, forward strand.
TGGTTTAATCGTTCCGTTTAACCGTTTGTTTGGGGGTGATAAGCTGTCGAGAACTTAAGCTTAACGCCTATTTGTTTAAAAAAGCTGGTGCCAAACTTGGATATGAAAAACTTATTTCGATCAGAAATGATCTTTTTTGGTACTCCGTGTTTGTTAAGGTAGTGTCGGATAAATGCATAGGCCAATTGTTTTGCCGTTATAATTCCTTTAAAGGGTAGGAAATACCCATATTTGGTAAATCTGTTAACGATTACCCAGATTCCGTCGTATTCGACTTTAGTAACTGGGTTTTTAGATGGAGGAAGGTTGGTGATAAAGTTTTAAGCTATGGTGTTCCATACCTTGTTAGGAATGTTGGTCGGTTATAGCAGCTTATAGGGTTTATGGCGTACTGCTTTGGCCTTATTGTAAATATTGCAATTTTTGATAACCTTTTTGATTACCTGGCGTAGTTTTGGGAAGTTGTATTTTTCCTGTAGCCGTCGGGTGGTTTTGAAGATTTCTTAATGTTCATGTAGTAGGTTTTCGTAGAACTTTTTCACAAATTGTTTCTGTTGGTTCCTGGGAATATAAATTTTGCCGTGGTATAACAGCTAGCTTTTTGGCTATCTTTCCAGTTGTTGAATTTTTTTTTTTTTATTTGTGTCGTAGGAACTTCGAAATTTTGTTAAGAGTTTTGGGGTTGGTTTCTTTAGGATTTCGTATAATTGTATAGTACTATCTTTATTGTATTGTAATATCTGCATGCTTCGTTTGGGAACCTTCGGATTATAATTGCCTTTGCGATTGAGAATATCCGCCTGGATGTTTTCCTTTCTTTTGATGTGATGTATTTTGAAGTTAAATTTTGATAGGAAAATTATCCAAGTTTTATGTCGTTTATTTAGCTTTTATGCTTTTATGAATCGAGTAAGGTTTTTGTGATTAGAGTAAATGTTAAAGGGTTTTTTGGTTCTATTAAGGAAAGGTTCCCATTTTTTGAGAGCGTTAATAATTGTTAGCAGTTTTTTGTTATAGATCGGGTATCTAAGTTCTGTATTTCGGAGTGCTTTTGAGTAATAGGTTACTGGGTACCATTTGTTGTTATCCTTTAGTTGTTTTAGGACGGTACTTAGTGCGTAATCCGAAGCGTTTATCTTTAGGCGTTTTTTTTTGTTTGCGTTAGGTAGTTTTATTATAAATTTATTAGTGATTGCGTTTTTTAAGATCTGGAATGCCTTTTTTGCATCCTTTGGGAGCTTAAATTCCTTATTAACGTATTTTTTGGTGGTAAGTTTCGTTAATAGTTTAATTATGTTTCCGTATCCCTTAATTAGGCCTCGTACGTATCCCGTAAATCTTAAGATCTGTCGGATGTCGGTAACGGTCGTTTTGTTAAGGATGGGCTAGTCCTTAACTGTTTCTATCTTAGAGCGTTGAATCTGAATTTGGCCAGGGGTGAATGTATATCCCAAAAAGTCTAGTTTCTGTATGTGCCATATGCTTTTGGCTGGGTTAATTCGGATGTTCGCCTTATTTAGAGTTTGGAGCATTTAAGTTATATGTTATTTGTGCTCTTTTAGAGTCTCGGAGTAGATGAGAATGTCGTCGAGGTAGACGAATACGAACTTATCCAGGAATTTCCGTAATGTAGTTATGACTAGTTGTTGGAAACTGGCGGGGGCGTTGGTAAGTCCTATGGGCATTATTTGGTATTCGTAAAGTCCGTGTATCGTTCTGAATGCCGTTTTTTATTTTTCTCCTTGGGCCATTTTAATGCGGTAGTAACCGTCTTGAAGATTAAGTGCAGTGAATTATTTGGCTTTGTTAGCGTTTTTTTTTAGTGTATTTATAAGGGTTAAGGGGTATCCATTCTTGATCGTGATGTCGTTTAGTTGTTTGTAGTTAATAACTTTTTTGAAGACCAGGTCTTCGTTTTCGTTAATCTTTTGCTTTTCGTCTTTGGTTTTTGGTACTATAAGGACGGGATATTTAGCAGGAGAGTTAGAAGGTCGGATGTATTTTTTTTTTAAATCGAATTAAATGGTTTTCCATAAAGCTTTTAACTTTTTAAGGTTTATATGGTAGATTTTGTGAAGTTTAAGATGATATCTTTTTTTGATAAGTATTCGGTAATCCTATTAATTATGTGGTGGTAATTCGTGGTCTTTTCTGTCCTTGAATAGTTTCTTAAATCCTCGATATTTAGGTGGTACTGTTTCGGCTTGATCTAGCACTTGTACTTTTCTGATGATATAGCAGATCTCCTGTTCGTCCTTTTTAAGTGGTTTTTTGTTACTTTTTTAAGAGAATGTTTGGTGTTTTTAGTTGATATATGGATTGCTGGTTTTAAGCTATGGCATTCCCAAAATAATATCGTGTCCAGAAATATCGGCAATATCCAATAAAATTCGTTCTTGATATTCTTGGATTTAAACGGGAAGTTTTTTAGTTTTTCGTAAAATTCGTCCGTTTTTATATTTGGATAGATTTCCGTCTATTATTCGTAGCTTATAGGATTTCAGCTTGTACCTTTAAGGAATTTGATGTTTTTTTGTTGCCGCGGGAAAGATAAAGTTGCTTTCGATTTTTAAATCGATTATGGCTTTGAATGTGTTATTTTTATATTAAAGTTGAATTTTAATCTGGTTACGTAATCCCTTTGCCGCCTTGCATAAGGTTTTATAAATTAAGGCTTTTCGATACCTTACTTTCGAGGGCTTTTAGCGTTTTTTGACTTATGATAGTATCCAGCCTGAAAAAGTCTTTATTCGCGTACCTTTCGAATAACGTATTTGGTATATTGATCGTTCTTGTATTTGAATTATATTTTTTTGTTATATTTGCATTTGAAAATGATTGTTTTTCTTAAATTCGATTTTTGATTTTGCATTTTTCGAGTTATCGGATTAAAAATGTAAATTTTTAAAGGAAGTATTTTCATATTTAGAAGTTCGTATTAAATGCAAAGCATCGGGGAATAATATAAATATCCTTACGATATAACCCTTTAGCTTTATTCTGATTCGGGATGTAGGTAATAAAACCTAGGATATTTTGGCTATCGGGGAGTTTTTGTACATCTGCATTTGTTATTTGGTTTTGTGGGTATTTTTTCGTTTTATCCAGGCTAAAAGTCGTTATTTTTTTTGGTTTTAAGATATACGAGATAATCGTCGACGTAACAAATAGTAAAATGCAACGACTTATGTTGGTTTTTTCGGGGTTTAGTATGTACCGTGCATTCGGGGAGCTCGCAAAGTTTCGGGGATAACTATCCGTGGTTACTGGCGTTAGGTCGGAACTAACCGTTTTTATCGTACATTTTATATTAAGATATATCAAAATGGCAAAAGCATCCTAATTTTATGGCTATCTTAAAGGTTATTTATCCGGGGTAATATTTGTAGGCTTTAACCTTAAAGTCCTGGTAAATAGGATAATCTTCGTATTTTGGGATGTCGTTCTGGATTTAAGTAATAATAGTAATAATAAATTCTGGTTGGAAAAAAGTCGAATTGATTTTATTTTTTTCTTTTTTTGCCTTATTGTCGGTTTTTTGTTTAACCGTTTTGGTTTTTTTTTGGGGTTAAAAAATCCCTCCCTTTTTGGAGTTCCTTTTTGCGGGGAAGCGATATTTGCTTTTAAAATACCTTTTTTTGTTATAATTAAAATATTCGATATTGAACTTATCTTTTTGGGGCTTTTTTGAAGCAGTGCTTGCTTTCTTTTGAGGCTTGCTTTTATTTTTTTTGGTTCGGTTATTAAAGCCTTTATCGTTATTTCGTCTGTTAGTTCCTTTTTTCTTAAGGTACCGGTTAAAAATGCGTCGATTAGCGATAATTACTTTATCGGTATACTTTTTAAAGAATTCCGTTTTGGGTACTATATATATTTTATCCTTAACTTAAGGTTTTAAGCTATCGTAAAAAGGATAAAATAACGCGTTTTTTAATAGATTGGAAATTGCAGCTAAGTGGTTGAATTCCGTCGTATATTTTACGGCTAACTTGGTCTGGTAAAGAAGGTGTAATTGTTTTACCGCGTGCTGTTCCTTATCTGGGTTTCCAAATATAGCTTGTATTCGGTCCTTAAAATATCGGTAATCGTTAAAGATGTAATTGGTAGTATTTAAGGATTTCTTAGGGTAATTCTTTAGGTAATCCTTTATAATGGGCTTAAATTATAGGAAAATTTATCCAACAAGCAGCTAAAAGATGGCCATCATTTTCTGATAATCCTTTATTAAAAAGTTTTAGTAAAACTTAAGGTAAGTTCTAGCTTGGACGAAAAATCCTTTTATATCTGTAATTCCGTTATAAGGTTTCGGGGTAATTAGCTTATAACCTTTAATTTCCGGCATTCCGTAATAGCTAAGGGGTAGGATAATGGTTTCGCGGTACCGATTGGGGCCGAATAATAGGGGTGCTAGGGTTCTCTCCTCCATTCCTCGGGTAAGTTAAGCCATACTTTTTTTAAGGGGTTAGGGTCTCTTTTTTCTATCTCTTTCCAGGGCTTGGATTTTACGTAACAGGATCTCCATCTTCTTTTTAGGAAAGAACTCTCTCTTCTTTCCCTTTAGGCCTTAAAATTCCTGGACTACTGGCTCTTTTTCCTTTTCCGAATCTCCCTGGACCTTAATAATATCTTTTGGAGCCGGGGTTAGCTGCTGGGTCTAAGAAGAAAAAGGTTCTTTTTTGCTACGGGTTATAAAAGGCATAATGTTATTAATTAGTTAAAAAACTTCTTCGATAAGGGGTAGATTATCTAATCTGGTTACTAATCCCTTACTGACTTGTAACAGGGATCGGGTGTACTATCTGTTTTTTAAATATCGTTTTATAATATCGTCTTTATTAAGTTTAAGAAAGTTTATGCCTAATTAGGCTTAAAATCATCCGTCGGCTATTAATCAAGGAGCTATCAAAATGTAACGAACCTGTTATATATTTACCTGGAAACATAAGCAGTATCCGAAATAAGGTCTTAATTTGCAGGTAACAATAAAGCAAGGAATAATTTATTAGGGGTTTGTTCGTTAAAAAGATTTAAAGACTTTTCCCTTAATTAAAGAACGGTACAGTTGCCTTTAATCGAAAACTTAGATTAATAGCTAAAGGGCGAAATTAAGTAGGTATTATTTACATAAGGAACTTGGTTTATATATATCCAACTGTCTTTCAATAAGTGTGTCGTGGATTTGTGTGATCTGTGTGATCTGGTCCCAGATCATCCAGATTATACAGATCACCTTAAGAGCCAAGCCTCCCCTTCCGAGGTTTACCCGTGACGGGCACGAGCCAAGCCCCGAAGGTTGGTCTCTCCAAGACAGGAACCCCTGTTCCTGTAACATTAATCTATATTTTATATTTCGAAACGGGCAGATAATTATTTACCAATTATTCCCATTATATACGTTTACGTTAATCCATATCTTATATCTTAAAACGGGCAGATAATTACTTACTAATTATTCTTATTATATACGCCTACGTTAGTCCGTATCTTATATTTCGAAATAGGTAGATAATTACTTACGTTTTATTTTTATTATATATACCTATATTAATCCGTATCTTATATTTCGAAACGGGCAGATAATTACTTACGTATTATTCCCATTATATATACCTATATTAGTCCGTATCTTATATCTCGAAACGGGCAGATAATTACTTACGTATTATTCTTATTATATACATTTACGTTAATTCATATCTTATATCTCGAAACGGGTAGATAATTACTTACGCGTTATTCTTATTATATACGCTTACGTTAATCCATATCTTATATTTCGAAACGGATAGATAATTATTTACCAATTATTCTTATTATATACGTTTACGTTAATCCATATCTTATATCTCGAAACGGGTAGATAATTACTTACGTATTATTCCCATTATATACGCCTACGTTAATCCATATCTTATATCTCGAAACGGGCAGATAATTACTTACTAATTATTCTTATTACATACGTTTACGTTAATCTATATCTCATATTTCAAAACGGACAAATAATTACTTACGTCTTATTCCTATTATATACGCTTACGTTAATCCATATCTTATATCTCGAAACGGGCATATAATTATTTACGTACTATTCTTATTACATACGCCTACGTTAATTCATATCTTATATCTCGAAACGGGCAGATAATTACTTACGTCCTATTCCCATTACATACGCCCACGTTAATCCGTATCTCATATCTCGAAACGGGCAAATAATCACTTACGCCCTATTCCCATCACATACGCCCACGTTAGTCCTTATCTCATATCTCGAAACGGGCAGATAATTACTTACGCGCTATTCCCATCATATACGCCCACGTCAGTCCATATCTCATATCTCGAAACGGGCAAATAATCACTTACACGCTATTTCCATTATACGTACGTATATTAGCATAAGCTTTACTGTACAAATATAAGACAACTAACTTCCTGTTTTAAAGGTTCAGTTAAATAATTGCCAAATATAAGTACTGTAACGTATGTCATACATTCTACGTTGTTCTCGTTAGCTTAAATATACTATGTTCAAATACTGTAATACGAAAAAATATACCTCGAATAACGTATTGCTTAAAAACGGATACGCATTTTCAGATAATACTGGCAGGGTCTCCATCTTGTCGACGGCACGGGCGTTTCGATCTTACTGAGCGACCGTATAGAATAATGCAGAACCTCAAAGGATATTTTTTAGCAGGAGACAAGCGGGGTAATCTTGTTGGATATCAGGAGTCCTAAGATAGAGGACGCCACCGAGATTACCTGTGGCTCAGGGTGGGGATTACACCAGCCACACCTCATTAGTATGAGCCTTGACCGACGCGGTCAGGAGGAATACAACAACCAATGTGTGATAAATCCGTCCTTTTGGCGCAGTGGCGTGTTCAACAAACCCACGCTAAAACATAGACGTGATACCAAGCCTGATCAAACCAAACTGGCCAATCATTATATCCAGTGAAAATTAGAGAATTATATGGAGCCACGTACTTTGGGAACACGTAACCACGGCTGACAGCTCAAGAGGAGTCTCGCCAAGCGCAGACTCGACACAGTACGAAGCGGCCTTTAATTGTTTTTCAATTATTTCGTAACGTCCTAGTGAGCCCGTGTTTCCGCGACTTATGTTTGTTTGGGAAAAGAATAAGATGACCACAAAAGTCGGGGGGATGCTAAGTATTATCCAATTGAATATAGCCTCAGGCAGCCAGGCAGCTAGCACCGTAATGCAGCTTCCGATAAGGCACAGGACTTGTGGCATAGCAAGCGGACATTGTGGCTGGAATCCTAGGGTGTTGTGTTGCTGAGGCGGGCTACATAGGCCGACCAAGCGCCATGTCTCGATAGCCTAGACAATGCATACACGTGTCGGATAACTGGTGGTTGTCAGAAATGTGGCGTGTGGCTAGGGCATCGGAGATTGCTTGGGATCATAAGTGGAGACCTTTACCAGCCACATCATTTATATGGACATACCAGACCATCTAGACATTAAACCATATAATGGTCAAGTCAAAAGAACATATAATATAACAATACCACGTTCTAACTTTAATACTGAATATACGCTTATATCTAATAATTAAAAGTCTCAGTCTTATTTTATACCGATATCACGATTATAACGGCAAGCGACCTTTAGTTATAATAATTAAAGCTGCTACAAAATAAACGTTTTACTTAGCCCCTAAGCATTAAAAGTTATGGGATAACGAATTCCAAACAAAAGTAACAACCTTAAATCTATGGGATTACATAAACCCAAATCAGAAATTACTATGGCTTACTTAACCCACGAAGCTAAAGTTCGAGAATTATCCGAAAAGAGCTAATCCACGAATCATTCGAAATACCTCAACCGAAACTACCGCCGATAATATAACCGTCGTATCAAGCACCGTTAAACCGGTGGAAGTCGGAAGAAAACCGAATTCCGTAATAAAGATAACTACCGAAGGTAAATTTAATTATAACGCGGATTAGGTTGTTTATATACACGAAGATAAGGAATATAAGGATTACCGAAAAAATATAAAGGAATTAACAAATTAGATTTTATCTTCGGTATTTCCGAATTACCGACTTACGATTTGCAAGCCGATTCGGACCTTCGACGAATAGTACAGCAATTTAAAGAAAACCGGCATTATTTACTAAAAACGACTAAAACCGGAAGCTAAAAAAAGATACCGAATAACTATTAAGCTATTTACTAAGCTTCCCAAGGATTTCGAAATATAGGTAACGTAATGGGAAACGGTTATATCAAACGTATAAAATAAAGGCGTTAAAAAAGCCAACGATATACAAAATCTGGCAAACGACTTGAAAAAAGCCCTTAACGACGTCCTTAACGATTGGATTATAAGCTTTAAAATAACCTATTAGGAACAAATTAAATCTGGGACTTTAAAGTACCGCGAAATAACAGCACAACTTAAGGATTATGTTTTTTTATAATTTAAGGTAATTCGGTTACGAATTATACGAGGCATATTCGCAATAACTTTCGGAAATACAGACGATTTTAATCCTAAAGTAAATAACGTTTTATCGGATATTAACAAGTTACATAACCAACCTACTACTTTTTCCAAAGGAACCCGAAGGCTTAATAAAAATAAAAGTCGAAGTCGAAATCGAAATCAAGATTAAGGCGGTAATACAGCGGAGTTAAAGCGGAAGCGTGTTGTTACCGACGAGAACCCTGCCGGACTTACCTGCGCAGCATGCCTAAGTTTCCACAAATTACCAACCTGCTAGTTCGTTTTTAAAAATAAAACACCTGAAAATTAGGAACCGAACGAAACCTCGCAACGATTAATTACAAAACGTATCAAAACAGTCGTAGGCCTAACGGAAAAAATCAAAAGATTAAATCTTAAAATGCCACCTGGAAAGTCCGAATAACTAGGCCGCCAGATAGGTATTACTAAGGCTATATTCCTAATATTCCACGCAGCATTCGGAACGGCCACCTATTTTTTAAAGAATTCTTTTATTTTTAATTCGGGGATTACTTTTTATATCTTTAACGAGATAAGCAGATTTTTGAACTTTAAATCAGCACCGTTAGGAAATTATATTTACGCCGGAAACATAATTATCCTTATCCTCGGATACGGAGAAATAAATATCCAATTCGAAAGCCCAAATAGCCTTCGATTAATGCGTTTATAAAACGTAACGTACTGCGAAAGTTTCGCCTGCAACTTAATATCTTTACGGTTACTAAAAAAATAAGGATTCTGGTAGGACCATAAAGGGATTAATAATTATTTGCGACGGAAAAACGATTCGATTATCGGACAGCTAACCGAAAGGCATAATCAGATAGTACTTAAGTACCTGCCACTTTAGTTAACTCGGAAAGCGTTCTTTATCCGACGGAAAAAGTTTAATTTATAAACAGAACGACCTCCGAATACAGCTGATACTCGACGATGGCATTTAAGGCTCGCTTACCCAGGTCCAGAAGCTTTCAACCACTTCGTAGGCCACTCTCGGGGGGTGAAGATTAAGGACCTTGGGTAAAGACGCCGGAAAAAAGATAAGATTATCATTATTAAGTATGATGCTTACGGGTGCGGAAAAGCAAAGCGCTTAAACCGCAGAACTCGCCGAAGCCTACCCCTAGGGCCTGGAACCCGATTAGTTATTAACTTTCAAGATTTAAAAAAAGATGGTAACCGTATTAATAACGTTATGTTTGTAACTGATCGATTTTCAGGCTATATCTGGGACTGGTACCTTAGCGACAGAAAAGCTAAAACAATTATAGCAGCACTGGAGCAGGTCTTCGCAGTCCTTAAAAGCTACAGCTATAAAGCAAAAGTCATAGAATATGACAACGAGCTATACGGCAAAAAGCACCAGGTCCGGGATTACCTCCAACTAAAGAGGAAAGTCCGAATCGAGCCCTCGGCACCTGATACGCAAGCTCAGAATGGAGGCGCCGAACGCTCGGGGGGTATAATCAAGACAAAAGCGATCTGCATACGAAAAGGGGCAAAGTTACCGCATTTCCTATAGGTAAAGATTTACCGCGCAGCAATCTACCTATACAACCGGACCCCCAAATATATGTTTAACTGGCTAACGCCGTATAAACGCTTCCACACTTACCAGATATATAAGGAAGGGATGATAATTACCGACCGAAAATCCCGCCTGGGTCACCTTCGAGTCTATGGCTGCAAGGCCTACGCCCTAACAAAAAGCGCACAGCGCAAGCAGAACAGGAAGCGAAAACTCGACCCGAAAACCTGGATTGGTTACTTCGTAAGGTACCAATCATCGAATATCTACCGTATTTGGAATCCCTTAACGAATAAAGTGATAACAACTCACGACGTTATTTTCGATAAAGAAAGTACCTTCAATAGTAACTTAAAAAACCTTAAAAATAACCTTTTTAAAGTAACCGAGGACGAGCTACGATACTTACTGGATAAAGTCGAATACCTAAAAGGTTCACGCTTCGAATCTGGACCCATGGTTTACGAGGAAAATAAAGAAATAACGCAGCTACTAAAGGTAGGCACGGATGGCGTTGCTAAAAGCAAAAACGTAATAAATTCGGACGAGGTAGAAAATACTTTTAAGGAATCTAATTCGCATAAGCCTAATTAACTTTATACGAATACTTATTTCGCTCCTTATCCGACGCCCGATTCCATTCCGCCGCATCCTATTACCTTATTAGCTGTTACCATTCGAAATGCCGCGGTCTTAAAGGAGAGAATAACCTTTAACGCCGTCCTTAAAAAACATAAAGGTATCGATAAAATCCCTAACTCCGGAGTTGTATGCCGCACCTCGAGCTGGAAGGCCACGTTTAATGCAGGACGCCTAAGCTCGGTAATAAGGTTAAGGTACGGAAAGCAGGTAAATAAGGCATAAGTTACCCGGATGGTAAACCGTCCGTATTACCACCTTAATGATACAAGGATAAAAGCTTAAGTTAATACCTTCGAGCATAATCAAATCAAGCGCTTATTATAAGTAAAAAGGAAAATCCATCGAAGAAATCTTCCGCCAGCTCCCAAAACATATAAAAAGCTACGAAACCACCCTATAAGGAACGAGTTTCGGAAAGCAAAAAAGAACCATTTGGATAATCATAAACAGATAAATTCGTGGACAGAATATAACCGCAAAAGGGCTAACGGAAAACAACTGCTTAATTGTATATAAATATACGTTTACAAGTTCGATAAGCATAGCAACTTCCTAAAATACAAAGCACGTTTAGTAATACGAAGTAATCAACAGATCCAAGGGAAATACGAAAATATTTATATATTTACTTTTACTGGAAGATCTTTTAGAATTCTTATTACGATAGCTACGCGTTTCAACCTAAAGTTAATATAATATGACGTAATAAATGCTTTCGTTAATGCAAAACTCGATAAGGAAATTTACATAAAGATACTACCAAGATACCGGAAACCGGGAATTATCCTATAACTACTTAAAGCCCTATACAGACTAAAAGAATTTCCCTTACTTTAACAAAAGGAATTATCCAAAACACTTACTTAATTAAATTTCATTCCTATCCCTCACGAGCCATGCTATTTCGCGTGAAATAATATCCTTATATTCTTTTATATAAATAATATCGTTATCGTATATAAAAAAAAACGCGAAAAAGCTGTTAACGCTGCGATTAACCAGCTTAAGATAAAGTATCAACTTACTAAAGGAGACGAACTTTAATAATTTCTAGGAATTAAAGTAATCCGAAATCGATCGAAACGTTAGATATGGCTTTTATAGTCGTTATACGTTAACAAACTTACCAGATTAATCGAAAGAAAAGTAAATCCCGGCCGAACCGATACTCCCATAAAGAATAAAAAGTTATTTCTTAGTTAGAAAATCGCCTCCGATTATTCTATTAAGGTATATCAAAAGAAGATCGGCTTAATACTATACGCCGTAGTTATCATTCGTCCGGATATCGCTTTTGCAGCTTTAAGGCTGGCAAAATTTAACATAAATCCAAACCCCGAACATTATATTAAAGCAAATCGACTTATCCGGTACCTTATCGAAACAAGATATTACGCCTTAGAATATGGCGGAATAAATACCTTCGAGGTAACTAGCGACGCTTCCTTTGCCGACAATTCGATCGATCGAAAAAACTCCCAGGCCTACGTAATACGTCTGTTTGGCGGCACAATCGGATGGCGCGCCAGCAAGCAAGATACAATAACTACTTCTACAACAAAAGCGGAATTGTTAATACTTACTCAAGCCGCAAAAAAGGCTATGTACGTATCTCGGCTAATTAAAAAGCTTAAAGTTTAACTCGATATATCAACTATCACTATCCAATATAATAATAAATAAACGATCAAACTTATTTACGTAAATATTGCCCAATTACAGACGAAGCTAAGGCATATAAATATTCATAATCACTAGCTACAACAAAAAGCAGTTTAAAAAAGGATTAAAATGATATATACTCTTATAAGCAACATAATTGCAGATAGGTTAACCAAGGTCCTCCCTGCTGCCTCGTTTAGGCAATTCACTCAACAACTAAGGTTAACGGATATTAAAAAAAGGATATAGGAACGCCGAATTCGGGAATTATCTGATAAAGATCTACAAGGATTCGAGGATTACTTTGATTAATTAATATTTTATATCCAGGGCCTGCTATCAAAAAAAGCAGACCCTGAGGGGGTATGTCGGATAACTGGTGGTTATCAGAAATATGGCGTGTGGCTAGGGCATCGGAGATTGCTTGGGATTATAAGTGGAGACCTTTACCAGCCACATCATTTGTATGGACATACCAGACCATCTAGACACTAGACCATGCAATGGTCAAGTCAAGAGAACACACAATACAACAACACCACGTTCTAACCCCAATACTGAATACACGCTTGTGTCTGACAACACGACTAGTCTTAGGTTTATTTGCAAAGAATTCCGGGCTCCCTGGATCGACCAGGAAGAGGAAACCCCTACTTGCCAATGAAACGGTTGCACGTTGTCGGTGGAGAGGCCCCTGCATGGTGGCCTGGATCCGTATGTATTCCCAAAGGTTAATGGTTTATTTTCCGCTGCCCTGTAGGGCGGCCATGTTGGCACTCGAGGTACCCTCCAATAATGTCCACTAACTACAAGTCCTTCATGGTAGGTTTGAGACGCTCCATGCCAACCACTGAACTTTTTCCAGAAGCAGATGCTTGTCTCTCGCAAAGTGCTCACGCGGGAATCAATATGGCAGATAGGGGTAGAGAGCCAAACTCGAGGGATACGGAAGGTGCTCAGTCCAATAATAGTCAGCATACATCCTGTTCTAGGATGTCGAGAGCGGCAAAGCCGGCTTTTGTCAAAACGTCGAATTGAAATGATTACCACTTTCGATATAGCGCACCCACATAGCGCTTTGCTCAACAACAACGAAAAGAACGATTAATATATCAACGCGCACGTATCGAATTGCGATGATTTTTATATGCTTTTTGTCGCTTCAATTGGGGCAATTGATCTATCGAAAAATATTATAATATTACAGCTAGATAGTTGGTAGATGTGTTTAGGTGTTGGTATAGGAAGTCAGGGCGATTCTCATGGCTTCTGTTGCAACGCTACACATAACTGCGAATCACTGCAAAAACAACGCGTTTTTTAGGGGGCTGAAAAGCGCGGGAAACGGCCCGTCAGATTTCTGACGGGCCGTTAGCAGGTGTAAAAAAAAGTAATGTATGGCTCTCATATAAAAAACTAATGTGCGATTAGCACAACTCTTTCTCCAACGACCACTACGCCACATATCCTGTCAGCCCGTTCCCACCCCTTCATCAAACGTCGCTCACCCCGAGTGTCGTCGTCAGCCCCCCTAAAAGCGAACCCTTCGAGCCCTTTTAGGAGGCAAAGCCTATCCCATGCTCCCCGTTCCTTAATGTCTTATTCTTGACCATGGACCTATAGGAACTTTAAATCTGTGTTTACGAACATTCACAAACCCATGCAGCCGCGATCGACTCGCTTGCCACCTCGCTCGCCGCGAACGTCTTTCATATCGTCTCACCGATCGCCTTGAAAAGATCCCACCACCTTACTGGAGCTAAGTCCTGCGCCATGGTCTCATCGTCCAACATTGCCTCTCCTGATAATTCGACTTGCTCGACGAAGCCGCCGTGCTTAAAACGCCTAAAACGTTTGAGAATGACGAGAACAAAGTGGTAAGGGAGGACGACTTCGGATTTCGTCGACTTTGCCACGGACAAACACAGTCTCGTAATGGTAGTACCGAGCCCACGTTAACCACGCCTTTATCAGTCGCCTCTCAATAACTCGCCTTCTTCTTCCCGTTCCGTATACTGCCAGAAGTCCTTAATCACGAACGGTATCCGCGGGTCTTCCTCGCGATAGGCTTTCCAGCAAGTGGTTACCCGGCCAACAATGCAAGGCGCTCGTTTTATCACCTCATCAATAACGAATTACTTTATCTGGCTCTTCCGTTTAATCGTAATAAATAACCGGCCGTCCTCTTTAATAATCGTAAAGTCGAAACCAAGCTCTTTTTTATTTATCCAAAAAAACGCGAAGATCGTAGATACAAATTATAACCCGTCTTCGTTAATGTCGAACTTTTCGGATACTATTCCCCCCAGCCGGTCAAACTCCCATATCCTCATAAAAAATTTACAGATAGTAAAGCCTAAAACAAATCGACGCGTATCTTAAGCAGCGAGCACTTCCCTTACGTACCTCCCGAGATCAAGCCATACCTTAAAGGCTATATCGGCGGATGGGTTACTCTTAAGCCCTCCAGGTACGAAAATCTACGACCAATAACATCGTAAATCTTTTCCAGCTTTAGTATCACTTACAAAGCTAACATCCATCTTATGCTTTCCCATAAAACCCTGGATCGGCTTATTAAGCTGTGCCAATAGCCTTCGTCGGTACGTCAAGGTCGACTTATACTTTTTTACGAATACCGCTAGCTTCTCGCTCAAGTCCGCAAACCAGCTTAATACATTATCTTGATTTGCATCTTTCGGCCATTCACTCCATCCCTTATTAAAAAGTGGATTATTACCTTCTATGCACTTCTCGAAGACGGCCTTAGACGCTACTTCAAGACCTACCACGCGACCGAAATATGTCTCGCGGAATGAGGAGCCCGGCATACATAGGGCCAAGCTCTTCCTTAGGCGCATCGTTCATATACTTGCGATGCTCCGACGAATTCGCAAAACTGCTTGTATTGCGAAGCCACGGGGTCTGTTGGAGGGAAGATGCTATTGGCCAAGGAGGCTGCGTTGATTCGGTGACCGCGTCGTAGACGGCATCCGAGA